>VUQH01090117.1:0-32656 GCA_015106775.1 Etroplus canarensis | reverse complement strand
TGATAAACTCTGGGAACCATATATAAATATGATGACAAATGAAAGTGTTAGATTTTTATTAAATTATTTATGAATGTTGTAAAATGTAGCCCCCATTTTCTTTCTTCCTCACTCCGCCCGCCCCCCCCCTTTTTTTTTATTTTATTATTTTTATTTATTTATTTTTAATTTTTTTTATTTTTTATGATGCAAGGGTATGTAGTCTGTGTGTGTAGTGGATATATGTATGTATGTGTATATGTTATGTGTTTGTGAAATAATTTTGAAAAAGACAATAAACATATTGGCAAAAAAAAAAAAAATTCTTCATGGAATAGTTTCAACAAGGTGCTGGAAACATACCTCAGAGATTTTAGTCCATCCACAGAGCTTAAAACATTTTGGATGCACGCTGATGTGAATCTCCCATTTCACCACATCCCAGAGGTTCTCTGTTAGATTGATTTGTGACTGTGGAGGCCATTTAAATACTGTTTGTTATGCGCATTGTCATGTTCGAGAAACCAGTTTGAGATAATTTGAGCTTTGTGACATGGTGCATAATTTTGCCAAAAACAACCGTCAGAAGATGGGTAAACTTTAATAATAAAGTGATGGACACAGTCAGCAACAATACTCAGGTAGGCTGTGGAGTTTAAACAGTGTTTAGATTGTGCTAAGGGGTCCAAAGTTTTTGACGAAATCTTACACCACCACTAGCATCTTGAATTGTTGATACATGGCAGATACATGCTTTCATGTTGTTTACATCAAATTCTGACCCTACCATCCAAATGTCACAGCAGAACTTGAGACTCATCAGATCAGGGCATGCTACATGACATCAAATAGCATATAACACTAGCCATGTGAACAACAGCTCTTAGTGTTTTCCTTAAATAATGGAATCTGACAACAGAGGAAACACAACTCCTTCTACTGCAGATGGAGCATCTGTGGGTCCAAATGCAGGAGCCTGCGCTGGGGGATTAGTCTCCTGGACTGGGCTGTTGGAGATACCAGTAAGAAGGTACTCCACAGCTCTGTGGGGGTTGTTGAAAAAAAGTCTTTCTACCAATTTCCCTCAACTACTAAGCATCCACCACAAGGCAAAGCAGCTTGAGTGTGAAAGCGAAGAGACTGAAACAGGATTACAATGAAATAATCAGCCATAACAAGATGGTGACGCTGTAATACTAACAACTGGCTTAACATTACATCACTTCAGAGGTCCTGTTAGTGCTGCAAGTTCAAACACAAAAAAGACTTGGATCATACATAGCTCCCATGACACCTCCCCAGAGGATATTTACCTACAGCTAGACCCAGGAACTCTTTTGATCTGAAAGATGCTTACATAAAAACACTGCATATGCTTTATAGGAGCTCCTGACTCACAAAAGTCAGGATATCTCACTCTCTCTAAAGCTTAACTTTGAACTATTCTTTTTGCAGTCTGTGTCTAAGTAGTTCAGATTCTGTTTTCAGAAATCTTGTATTGACTTGTATTCAGGGGCGAGGCAGCATTTATGTAAATGAAATTCCTGCATTTATGTACTACAAATGAATCACAGGTAGATGGTCATGGAGCATGGTGGGTTATCTGGAGTTTAAATCAGTCCTGGTTATCTATACGTACCAAAATGCTTTAGTGAAAGTTGCCAAAATATATTTCTTTCATTTGTGTAGATGACTGACTCTTGCTGTAAGAAAAAAGACAAAGTAGAGCACGGCATAATTTTTAGGAACAAGATAACATGCTAAGAAGACAATGTTCAAGCCAAGATAAATTTAAATGATAATTTTTTTAATATGAGCTCAGGCAAGCTGGCAAAAAATATATAACTTACTTACAGCTGTGTGGAATAATAAGTTTAAATCAGCTAAATGGGGAACAAAATGAAAAACTGTTTTATAATTAATGGCTTTCATCAATAAGAGAAGCCTGCAAGACTGAAAATGCTTTTTACTAGTAATTCACAAGGAAAACTAATTAAAAACATATTTTTTCTGTCACTTACCTCATCTTCTTTGAGACTCATAAAAAAGACATGAAAAGCAAGACAATAAATCCTGAATCTAAATCTCTTGGCGATGCATTTACCAGTTAGGCTGTTGGAAACCACTGTTATGCCGCACCTAATCAATGTTACACTGCTGATCTAAAAAAAAATTTGCACCAGATCGATAGCAACACATGATCAATTTTTGGTGCAGTTCCGTAGAAGCGTCTACAGGTAGAAATGTGAAGTCAGCTGATGCAGATGTGGACCCAGAATGGGGGCTTGGTAATGCCAGGCAGCCTCTCAGGGGAGTGTTCACAAATCCCCAGATATTGATTGGGTGCAGAAGCTTCTGGACACGTATGTCCAAACTGATCCCCTCAAAGCCCTGGTGAGACACCACAAACTACAAGCAGAAGAAGAAGCTAGAGAGGTATTAAACATTGTGACAAAGACATATGCACTGCCAAGAGAAAGACTGTGTCTCTCTGACAGCCTTATTGCTGCTTGGTTTACTGGATGCAGCAATGTGCAGCGCTGGATGACTGATTGCCCTGCAAGGGTTTATGATTGTTGCAGGGCACTCTGTGTGTGTGTGTGTGTGTGTGTGTGTGTATGTGTATGTGTGTGTGTGTGTGTTCCTACTAGTCAGGGAGATACAGGCCTGTTTGTATTGACATAGTAAAGAAACTGCCCACTCATCAGCAATACCCAGCAGGACAGTCAATCACTGGCCGACAACCTGGATGCTCTGTTCTCTGGGATGCAAAACATGCACATAAATAGACACAGAGTCAGTCCCATTCACAGGGGTGGAATCTGACAGTGTGGAAAGGCCAAATCTGGATACAAAAAAAATAATAAAGCATATATTGACTTGTCATTAAGAATGGTATCACATTATAGTTTGGGGCCCCATTGGGGTTTTAGTCACAGAAAGAAATAATCATAATAATTACTAAATTAATTCTTTTCTTCACTTTTTTATAATATAATGACACAAATGACAATTTGAAATTATTTCAGAAGCTTAACTCATTCATTCATTCATTCATCTTCTTCCGCTTGTCGAATTCAGGGTCGCGGGGGACGCTGGAGCCTATCCCAGCTATCATAGGGCGAAAGGCAGGGTACACTCTGGACAGGTTGCCAGTCTGTTGCAGAGCCAACTCAAAGAGACAAACAACCATTCACGCACACATTCACACCTATGGTCAATTTAGAATTGCCAATTAACCTAACCCCTATTGCATGCCTTTGGAATGTGGGAGGAAGCCGGAGCACCCGGAGAGAACACACGCAGACACGGGGAGAACATGCAAACTCCACACAGAAGGGTCAAAGTCAGCCGGCTGTTGGATTTGAACCCAGCCCGGACCCACTTGCTGTGAGGCAACAGTGCTAACCACTGCGCCACTGTGCTGCCTCATCATTCATTAACTCACCTTTATGTATCTTTGTATGTATATTTAATTCTCCTGATCAAAAAATTACTGTTTCAAATCACTCTCTACTCACTATACTAGCTTCAACTGCAGCAATCAGCCACTGATAAAAACTTCAGCTTTGTTTTTCACTGTGCATTCCACACACATCATCAAAAACAGGTACAGGAGAGTTACCTGTAACTGGTGGAGACCAAAAACAGAGCTATCTAAGAGAATGAAACTTGACTTCCAAACCCATTGGCAGAAACACAATTCCACATGAAATATAATATTTCTCCATAACTTCTGGATATTTGAATGGGAGGTTGTTGTGTTATATTGACTGAGAAAATTGAATTTTTAGGTGGCTAAAAAAAACAAGCAAAAAACAAACTGCAACTTTTACTTTGTAGGTTTTCCTCTGGCTCTGTTAAAACCCAATATGCAGAAATATACAGTACATTTAATGATATTTGTGTGAATTGATAAATGCAGTTGCTTTTGATGGTGTAAAAAGAACTACATGGACAATGGATAAATGTTAATATCACTTTTGTTTGACATAAATTTCTTCAAAGACAAAGAAATGTTTAATGTTGGCCTGTGTATTGATTTTTCAGAGAGGTTTATCACCCTGAATTCCATATATGCTTATGAGATCTTAGCAGGATAGTGCTGCTTTCAGATTTATGGATCCAGTGTATTTTATCAGATTTATGGCTTTACCAGACAAAAGCATAATTTCATCTAACTTCTATAACAAGCTGCCAGCTCTAAATCATATGTGTAAGCAAATCTTTTAAAATTATTCAAAATGAAGTAATGACATTATTAAGTCATGGAAGAATTAAGTTGTTACAATAATAAGTATCTTATAACGACAGTGTCAGCTTAACATTGGTCGGTAATATTTTTGAGCACAGTTTGAGTTTAGAATGAGCTGCTGTTGTGCATGCTGATGAGATCCACGGACATCATCACTGAAAACATACAGCTGTAAAAGCAAAAATTAACTTCTAGTCAAAAATATGGGGACTAGACTACTTATCTAAACAACTACACATCTGAGAACCTACTTTTTTTATCAACACATGCCATGTGTGAAGCAGATTGGAGCAATGGTTGTCAAGAAACATCAACAACAGACATAGAATGTAAATTGCTACTTTAATTCTTTTTCATAATTATTGAGAAAATCCAACCTTTCCTTAGAGCAAAACATTTGACGCTGAGACAGTATTTTACTTTGCCTACTTGATTCAGTGTTTAAATATTCATTCTGTAAGTTTGTTAGGATTTGAAATCCCTTTACAGAAGCACATTAAGTTGGTTTCAACCAAACGCTTATTATATGCGCTCTCTTTCATATGGTTTTGCATATAGATTATATGAAGCACTTTTGGACTGTGACAATATTTTTCTTTCCACTGTCATGCCAAAGTGAACATGGTTACTGCAGTAACAGTATTTCTTGTTTTGTGTGTTTGTGTCTGTGCGTTTGTGCGAGCATGATTGGTTAGATTTAATGTGCAGTTACTGACTATGACCATTAGGTGGCAATGCTTTTCTATCCTGTTCATTGTGGGGCCTTCAGCGTTTCCACATTGAGTGTGATTGTGTTTTCATCCATACATTGCCAGCGTACAGACCAATACAATTGTGCCTATAGGCTGAGACAACAAAGGAAAGACCAGTCTCTGTAATGGCTGCAATAACAGGACAAAGGCCGGTCAAATGCAATGATTACCTATGAGATGAAGCCAGAAAATAATTTCTAGATAAAAATGCAGTTTTGAACTTGATAAGTTCAGTTTGAAAATGATCGTAAAGTATGTCTAAATCTAATCTTTTTCTTCTGTATTAATATCATTATATACTGTGATTAGCTGGTGTTCCACTGTTTAAACAAATAGATCCCTCTGCTGAGCTTACGGGTATTTTATGGTCACCTATTGATCGCAAGATTAGCGGTCTAGCAAGCTCCACCTACTTCTTGTCCAGTTGAGAGTAATGGTTATTGAGTGAACTGTCAATGGTCAAGAAGGAGGCTGACCAGAGGAACACGGTGGCGGTGTTAGTGGATGGGGGTTGGGATAGCAGCAGCAGCCACCCTGACCTTCACCTTGTCTCCACACTATTCTGCTGATTTGATAAGACAAACCAGCAGCCATGGTGACCTCCACCCGTGATCATGGGTCCACTCATCTTTCCACCTTAACCTAACTCTTGATCACATGAAGCTTGGAAATGGGCCCTGTGTTTCAGTGCCTCCATTAGGTTGACTATCCTTTATCTTGCGGGTGGTGATGCAATATGAGAGCAATGCAATCATTCCACATGATCCAGTCTTGGTGAAGCATAGGATTAAAGGGGACCCTCAGGCTAGTCCTCATGTTCATATGTTAGTGTTGTCGGTAAGACAAGCTCAGCAGCTTCATATCACATTTGTTGTCCTAAAGCTTTAATCAAACACTTTGTATACATGAAATGCTATTGTTGTCTGCCTACTGTTTCTGGATAAACCTTGAAGGAGTAGGATTAAAAGAATAATGAGTTCAGAGTTCAGTTTTAGTAAATCCTAAACAAGTAAATGTCCAAAGGAAATTTAAAGTTGTTGATGGAATATCTTCCCTGTTTGTTCTAAACCGATTAAATGTGTGTGTTTCATACCAGATTTGTATGTTACATGTGGGTTTTACAGGATTTAGTAAAGCAATGGAAATAAATTCTCGTGGGACTTCTGTGAGGCAGGGAGGGCAGGTGAATAATGGAGGTCAGGTTAGAAGGGATGTGAGTACAAATGTTTGGGAGAAGAACATTAGAGCAAGCTAAGGGACATGCAATAAGCACCAGCCGGCTTTTTATGCTTCTGCCGCAGAGGCCGCATGCTTTTGGGTTGTCTGTTTGTCTGTCCATCTGTCTGTCCAACAAATCTTGTTACCACTACAGGAACTGAATTGTTTGTTGGATTTTTACCAAACTTTGTGTGATTAATAACTATGATGGGTAGAAGATCTGATAACATGAGACTGAAGGGTCAAAGGTCAAGGTCACACTGAGTCAGTAATGTATTTTGTGTTTCCATCGTAGGAGCTTAATGGGCAGCTGGACCCTAGCCAAGTTTTGCATACTTAATTACTATAATGGCCCAAAGAACAGATAATATTTTAATTTGTAGGGTCAAACATTGAGGTCACATGTTACATGGGGTAGTCAATGAAAATATCATTGCCAACTGAGCTGACTGGGCTGCTGGATCTGTGCCAGCTGAAGTATGAATGTAATTTCTGTGTGAGCTGACTCAGTTGTAAGATCTTTATCAGGATTTGTATGGCTACTATTATAGGTATGATAAGTGGAAGAAATAAAAGAGCAACAGCAAAGGTAAAAAAATATACCACTATAGGAGCTGACTTGTTTGCTGGATTTTTCTTTGTATAGTTAATACCTACGATGGATAGAGGATTTGATAACATTTATAAGATTGTGAGGTCAAAGGTTATGGTTACACAGGGTCAGATTCAAGGCAGAGGCATACTGGCCAAATTCTAGGCATTTCATTCCAGATTATTCTACTACAGGTGTCTAAAAACAACAACAGCAACAAAAAGAGTACAACAAACAAATGAAAAATCCATAAACTGTTCCTACACATGTAATCTCTTAATCTTTCTACACTGCATGGGCTAAATCTTGAAGACATATTGGAGAAAGCACCATTTGAATGAGTCAAAGAGATTTATATTAACAGATTTTGAGCGTGCATTGGCTCATAGTGTTTTAATGTTGTTACTGCCTGAGTTTGGGATTTATTAAACATTTTAATAGTTTTTGAAATAGTTTTAGTTCAAAGGTCTTATTAGCTTTTGTAGCTCTTCATTTAGCCCTCAATTGCAACTGAAGACTATAATGTGGACCTTTGACTCTGGATTATTATATTGTATTTAGACATAGTTGAAAATTTGACAATTTGCTATTTTTGCTAAGCATTCTATATCCTATATTCACCTGTTTGGTGACTCCATGGGAAAAACAAAAGAGAACACCTGTAAGCACTTTCTATTTTATATTCCTGTACCTTCATTCATGATAATAATCCTGGGTAAAATCAGGCCATTATTGATGGATGAATCATACATCAGTTCATTAGTAATTCATCACTGATTCACAACACGCATCCTCTCCAAGGAACTCAGTTTTCTTTCTCACCTTTGTCTGAGAACTGCATGAATCATGGCACTAAGGAATAAAAACCTCAAATTATTTTCCATTGTGAGGTTGGATTATTAAACTAGTGTCTGTACTGCTTTAATTATTGCCTTAAACAGAGGTGGCACTGCATTGCAAACAGAAATGATTTTGTGATGGAAATTACTGTATGGGCTCAGGAACACTTACAGAATTAATTGTCTGGGAAAACAGGTCCCATGCCATCCACAAATACAGGTTAAAACTCTATCATGCAAAGAATATGTGAATATCTCTGATTGTACTGGGGTGCATTAGTGACCATGGTACTGGCAACTTGCACATCTGGAATGTGTTAAAAGGTATATACGGGTTTTAAAGCAACATATGCTCTCCTCCAGAAGATCTTTTTTAGGGAAAGCCTTGCGTATTTCATCAAGGCAATGCTAAACCACATAGCACAGCTATTACAACAGCAAGGCTTCAGAGTAGAAGAGTCCAGGTGCTGGACTGGCCTGCCTGCAGTTCAGACCTTTCAAGAATAGAAAACATTTAGTACATCATGAAATGCAAAATATGAAAAAGAAGACCCAGGGCTGTTGAGCAACTAGAATCCTATATCAGACATGAGAGGAACAACATTCCCCTCCAAAAGGTCTAGCAGCTGGTCTCAGTTCCCAGACATTTATGGATTGTTGTCAAAGAAAGAGGAAACATTGGTAAACATGGCCCTATCCTAACTTTTTTGAGGTGCCATCAAATTCAAGATGAGCTAGTATTTTTTTCTTATTAAATAGTAAATGGCCCACTCATTTCAAACATTTGATATGTTTATATGTTTTATAAATAAAATATTGATTTATGAGATCATTGTATTGTGTTTTTATTTATATTTTACATGTCCCAACCAGCTACTTTTGGCTGAAAGCAGATTCAAAATTCTGAATAGCACAACACATCACACATCTCCACAGGCCCAACCATCTCTATCCACTAACTTTCTTTTTAGCAAGTGGACAGCTGGGCAAACACTGACCCGTATCTGGTCCTTTCCCAACAACCTCTTAAGGCAACTTCACCCCCACCAGCTCTGCATTAACCCCTCCCTTGGCCCCTTAGTTCAAGCGGCCCACCTCCTCAGCCAAGCAACTGGCCCTGAAGCCCACCCATGTCTGGGGTCCTTTAGTGGGAGTAATGCGTAAGACTCAGGGATCCTAAACACTTAAGAGCTCAGGCAAATACAAAAGGTCATTTCACACAACGAGCAGGGTCAGATTCTTTAGACAGAATCTTTCTTTCTTTCTTTCTTTCTTTCTTTCTTTCTTTCTTTCTTTCTTTCTTTCTTTCTTTCTTTCTTTCCAAACTTCTTCTTATGCAGTGATAGTGGCCCAAAGAGGACCTGGGTTTCCTCTTTCTGTTTTTGTTTCTTTAACCCCTCCAAGTCTCAGGCAGCCAGGCTTATATAATCAACAACCTCAACTCTCATTCTTACAAAAAAAAAATAAAATTACATTTCTACATTTTATAATCTGGTGTTTTTGTAAGGAAAAAAAGTCCTATTGTGTACATGTTTAAATAATAAAGGGTCCAAACCAAGATATTTCCATTGTTGCAGTCATTTGACCTACCATGCACTGACTCTCTCTCTCTCTCTCTCTCTCTCTCTCTGTGTGTGTGTGTGTGTGTGTGTGTGTGTGTCTGTGTGTGTGTCTGTGAATTAGCAGAAAGTAATATGGTCATGTTAATGAGCAAATATTAACCCGTTCAGTAAAAATAAATTGATTTGCACTGAAATTGTCAACCATATTTTAATCAAATTGTATTGATATCTGACCATTACTCACAGCTGATTGAACAATAGTGGAATTTTAGAGCCCTTCAATAGACTGGTGATGTGTACTGTACAGGGTGTAGCCTCCTTTTGCCTATGTGACAGCTGGGATAGGCTCCAGCTGCCCCTGTGAAATGAACTGGATAAGCAGTTAAGAGAATGGATGGATGGATGAACTTCTGGATTTCTACATCCTGTTAAAGCTGTTACTTTTTCTAAGGCCAGACTTGCTGTCTTTGAAGTACCAGAGAAATATCTGCTGCTTTTACCCACCTTCAGTTCATTGTCCACATCTCCATCTTTCCATTTTATGCTGGGAGAAGAAATCTACCTCCCAGCATTGCAACTGCTAGAGTCCCTCCTGTCCCTGGTGTGTAGCCACGCCCTGGGGTCTAATTAATACAACATACTGTGCATCCATATGGCTCTGTGTGATTAAATAGATAGAGAGAGGAGGGGACATTAACTAGAGAAATACAGGATATGGTGCAGGCAAGATCTACTCTTCCATGTTTCCTTCACTGATACAGACATAATGTATTTGCTGTTTCATTCTGCCTCCAACAACTGTTCATGGCAATTAATGGGAAGTCAATCTTAGCACAAAACAGCATGATTAAATGCTGAAAAATCTATTCAAAAAATGTTTGACTCAATCAAAGAGATGGTGAATAGCATCTCTTTTCACTCTCAATGATGTGAAACAACACATTTCAAAGGCAGGTGGGGTTTGAAAAAAATTATGTCTGTTAACAGAACGCATTTCTTGAGTCTGTGTATGCATCAGAGCTAGATGAAGGTTGGTGATAATAAAGAGAGACAGGCCTGGACAAGAGGTAGTAGGATAAAGTGTAAAAAAAGAATAAATAAATAAATACTGCAAAAAGTGAATGAGAATGATTGTTAGCAGGTATCTTTTTTAATCATATATACAGTATTAATTGTGTTGATTGATTATAATTAGCAGCATTAAACACGCTGTGGGTGTCATCACTGTCATCATGAGATCATGAGATATTTCACCAAAGTTGTTCTGGGATAGGTCTCACCCCATCAGCTCTTTGCCTCTTGGCTGTTATTTCCTTCTCTATCTATACATTTTTGTCAGTGCAACAACATGGTTGGAAATATTTCCCAAATTTAGCCATTATAGTGATGATGATTACCTTTTTGTACAGTACTGCCCAAAAGTGTTGTTACCACCCCTCATTACTTTATATTTTACTAGGAAAATGGGAAATAGATGTAAAGATTTAATAAAACGTGTACAAACATGTGCAAACATAACTGAAAATGCATTACATAAGACAAAAACAGAGTTTGTACAATTCTAAAGAGCTTGAAAGTCAATATTTGGTGAAGTGTACCTTCAGCTACTGCCTTGTATTCTCCCCAAGGAGTCGCCACAGTGGATCACTCGTCATTGGTAATTTAGCCCCTCTCCAAAGTGAGAGGGACTTGTGTCCCCACCTGGAACTGAACCAGAAACCTTTCACTTGTAAATCGAATGTGTAAACCGCTACACTACGGGGCACACTGAAAGTGGAATGGCCACCTTTATTTTGTATTACAGCCTGAACTATCTTAGGCATGCTTGGTTCTCCAGGCATTTTGAAGGATATCCCACAGCTCTTCTAATGGTGCTTTCCAGCACTCATAATTCTATCAATTTCCCCAACACCACTAGCTGAAATGTAGCCCAAAACCTGGACAGAGCCTCCACCATGATTTACAGATGGCTGTAGACACTCATTCCTCTGCCTCTCGCGTGACCTTCTCCATAGATATTGACAATGGTTTGAACCAAAAAGTTCAAATTTGGATTCATCACTCCATAAGACCTGTTGCCACTGATTTTTAGTACTGTTCTCTGTGTTATTTGGCATACTTCAGCTGTTTCTCCCTGTTTCCCTTCCTTAAGAATATCTTCTTGACAGCCCCCTTTCCACTCAGACCATTTCTGATGAGGCTTTGGAAAACAGTAAGATGGACAAACTAAGGGCCAGATGCATCTCTCAGGTCCTGTATCGGGTCTTTGCTGGATTTTCCCCTACATCTTAAGAACGTGACTTTCAGATACTGCTCATAGGTCAGTATTAAATAGCTTAAAAACAAAAAAAACATTCTCTGAAAATAGTCAGGTACAAGGACTGGTCTGAAAATGAGTGAAAAAGCAGCCAATGTTCAAGGAAAAACACTGAAAGGTCTTCAGAAAGCCTGGAGAACCATTGCTCAAGACCACTTTCAAAATTACAAGAAAGTCTGGCTCCTTAGAATCAAAATATAAAGAAAAAAGTGGTGACTTGAGACTTTTGCACAGGACAACTACTCTACTACAAACTACAACTTTATTTTAGGATTCTTTATGGCCACTCTCTCCCTTATATTTTCTGTGATTTCAATTAAAACCACAAGTGTCCGCATCATTGTGACAGCAGGTGAAAAAGACCACAAAGGTGAACAGGACAACAAATTTCTGAAGAAATTTTCATGGAAATCTTTCAAACTGTCATTTTACATTTTGTTCAGTAGACCCAGCAAGCCTTAGACACATGTTGATAACATGGATAAATAATCAGCAGTAATGTGTATTTTCAGAAACTGTGTTACTTTTATGCTTTATAAACCACACACCTCAGTGTGAACAGTTTTCATAGTCACTGTTTCTATACAGAATGATCAGCACTGTTGCACTGAAAAGAGCTTCAGGGCTCTCTCAAGCCATCTCTTTACACTTTCCATAAGTGTTCAATGCCTCAGACTTTCCTGAGGGAACATCCCACAATTCATGGCGTTGTAATGTTACAAATGATGGCAGGAGAAACCCACGTTATTTCTTCAGTCTTTGAGCAAATTAGTCTATCTCCATTCAAACTCTGAATGAAACATCAGCTAAAAATCTCAAATCCATGTTTGCCACTAAAGCTGGGAAATTTATATTTTGTGATTTGCATGTCAAAGCAGTATGCACCATCTTTCCTTCCCTTTTTGGCTTTACATCCACACACCTCTTGCCACCTCCACATCCTCTAATCTTCTTGCTTAGAGCCACCTCACACCTCCATCCCTTGCTCCCTTTGTCCCACCCTCAATCCTTTTATTGTCCTGCTCTTCACATCACTGCTGCTGCACACACAGGGGACGTGATATCGCTGCCACTTCCCCTCCCCCATACTTTACCCACATCCCGCTTTTCCTTTCTTGAGGGCGATTGGGTACATGTTCACCAGTGAGTAGTCATTCAAAAGCTGAGTGTGTGCATGTGTGTTTCAGTGATAAATGAAGTGAAATCTGTCAGAGAAGATGACTACCTACCTCTGCATGTGAGCCCTACACTTACAGTGCCAAAAGAAAAGGCCACAAAATTTATCTCTCAAACACATATAAATGTATTATGGGGTCAGAAATATAGTCTGCATGGTCTGTATGGTCATGCTGCAGAATCATTCCCCCAGCACACATTGCAATCACATCAGCCCACCTTTTCTCAGAAACAGTCGCTCCATTAATGCTTTCAGTGCCATGTCTCCTGTGGCCTCAGCATGTTAATGCCCACATTCTCCATCAGTCACCATCCACCACATGACACTCCAGCTCAAAATGTAACCACAGGTAAGAACACGCGGAAGAGAAAAGTGGCAAAAATTATATTCTTTATATTTTTTGACCAAGCACACCCACAAAAATATTTAAAAAGGTGGTTTATTTACAGATTTTCCATACAAGATGTTTTATGTGGACTGTATCATTGTAGTGGTTTTAGCAAAGCACTTACCAGTTTTTCTTTCATTTGCACTGTTGGTTGCAAAGCATCACATAAAAGTCCAGTGTATATGGATCTGAAAAGGAAGGTGCCTTTAACCAGTATTATTAAAGGGATGTGACTCCTCTGGTTGAACAAAGAAGTTTAATGGTATAGAATTCTAAAAGAAACTGAACCCACTTCTCACTTTATGACCTTGGTAAACACTTTACTGGTGAACTTATGTCAGTCACTAGTTTCAAGTCTTATCAAATATAATATTATGCCCATCTTGTAAATTATGGTAAGTGAGATAAGGAAGGGTAAGCTTCTGGGTTTGCCTACCTTATGATTCTCACCATATAAGAGTGCAGTCACTACACCCTCATATGGTAGCACTGCAGTGTCTCTCTGTTTCTCATGTTTGTCAAATTCCATTTCAAAACAGCAAGATGGCAATGCCCATAACACTCAGCTTGAGGCTTCAGTGTGTAAACCACTACACTTCAGGGACACTTACTGCATTAGTACATAAGCAGTTTTAAATATTATGTTCAATTAAAGCCATGGACACAGCTATATTGTGCACATGAAAGCCTGAGGAAGACTGTCATTGATGAAGTCTGACATAACAATATTGTCTTCAAAGTTTATATATTTTTAAATTTTATATACATTATTGATATACATTGTTTGCATGGTTCTGCAAATAAATTCTACCATCATATTAAAATGCAGGCCAAGCATTTTTATGCATATAAATTTTGATATCTGAATTTAATCAACTGTAAAATTTAATTTCAATTCCTGAAATGTGTGTGAAATGTTTATTTCTCTGGGAATAGTTTAAGTAAAGGCCATGTACATAAAAAATAAGAACCTCCTAAATCCACTCTTACACACACACACATATGCACACACACACACACACAGTGATACACATGGAGGACAGCATTTAAAAAGAAACAGGAGCTGACAAGATGGTTTTGATTATTTGTGACTTGAGAGGAGAGATGTCACCTGGGAAGTGTGTTACGGCTGGGAAATCTGGAAACAGTAAAAAAAAGAAGAGGGAAAAATAGGGGTAAAAAGATGGGAACATCAGAGGTAGGCGGGTATGGAAGTTGGCTGGTGTGACCTTTGGCCTCCCTCTCTCTCAGCTACTCCCTTTGAGCCGCTAAAAGGCGTGCGGTGTGAGGAGCCAGAAGACAGCTGCACCCCCTTTCTAGTCCTCTGGGCTCTCTCTGGGAAACTGAGGTCCCCTTTCTTCGCTTGCTTTAAATGCTGTGGGGTCAGGAGCAGCCGGGGCCCAGTTGAGGTGGTCCAGCCATGGATAAAGTTTCACTGCTTTACATGACCAGTCTGGACCGTGTTTGTGTGTACATGTGTGTGTGTGTCCATTGGGGTCAAAAAAGAAGGCTGCTTGTGGAAAACTACTCTGTTGTTGTCTCTTTAGTAAAGTAAAGAAGAAATTTGCTGTAGTGATTGAAAACATCCTCTATCTACCATTGCACCTTCCACACAATACACATCTCCCAACAATGGGAAAAACACATATTTACCCCACACATCCAGTCATGGCCACAGATATCTACAGCTGCATGTACATATAATGCTAATTTAATGTTAAAATAGACTGACATCCAAAGTTACAAAAGAAATGCCTGAAGAGATCTACAGCTTTAGCAGCCAACAGTTTTTAAAACTTAATAGCTATCCTGCATATCCACAGGTCAGCCTTTAAAATGTGGATGTCTTCAGTTCTGTTTAAGTTCCTGTGTGTAGTTGTTCCTTATCCAGTGCAATCTAAGAATAATGGGTTTATATGTTGTTCAGGTTGAAAAACCTCTGCAGGCAAACTGCAGAATGAATGATTGGTGACATTGGGCTACACAATTAAAGCGGACTTGACTTGACTTAGAAAGTGCATTGATAATTTTTTCTGAGCTTAAATATAATTTCTATTTATACTCTTAACTGATTTCCTTTAACTGATCAGTTAAAGAAAATCAGTGAATACAGCCATATCTACATTGAAGTCCTTGGCAAAAATTAAATAATGACATATTATGTAATCGGTGGAAGGTAAAACTGAACATAAGTACACTTCTGTCATAAAAAGATTTGTACAGAAAAAAACTGCCCAACTATAAATACAATGGGCCAAAAGATAACTGAATACTTCAACCATAGTCAAACGCAAACTTTCAACATGAAATGTAGAACCAAACATGGATGAAATGTCCTTTAAATGCTCAGAAATTGAGATAGCATTTTCAGTCATCTATAATTCAATAATAAATGTTCTATGTAAACTTCCCATGTTGCTCTTAAGGTTTGTTATTCTTATGTTGCTGCAGTCATGAGCACAATATTATAATTATCAATAGGAATGATGAAAACAAGAAACAAAGAGAAAGGGAGAGAGAAAGGAGAGGAGCAAGTTGATTCACATTGGACTCTTTCTTTGTCTCAAGGTGCAGTCATGCACTGGGATTTACAGTGATTAGAAGTCCGGCACCATCCTCCATCGACCAGAAGCTGTGGGCCTCGTGCTCGATACTCTTTGTCTGGCCATGGAGGCCATGAGTTAATGTGCTAAACTGGGGACTGGGATGATGATGTGGGGAGGGGAAAAAAGCAGCCTGCATCAGATTGATCTGCTGCATCTCAGCGGACTGCAGGAAGCAAGGAAACAAACTCACGTCTGTGCTATAAATGACAGTTTTCCACAAGCTGCACACACTCTCTCACATACACATATATATACACACAGAATAAAGACCAACGCTGGATTTATTATCACTAGAGCTAGTTTATTATCACTGTTATTGTTTTTTCTTCTATCAGTGTTGCACAATGAACCCTAAACAATGCAAACCACTAAAAATGGTCCATTTGCCTTTTAAGCATATACATACACACATACAGTATATATAGTATGTGGATATGTATGCAATTTAGTGTTGCACCACCTTGGTCTCTAGGGACAGTGTTGAAACATAACTTTGTGAAAACATACAGCAGTGATCCATAACAATGCTCTGAGAACACTTCTTAAACTATCTTGTGTTGACCTGAAGTAAACTGTGGGAGAGAAGCAGATATTGGCAGTGACCTCAGCAGACAGACGTATAACAAGAAAGACAGGAAGACAAACATGATTATGTATGATCATGAGTTAAATTTAAAGATTTGTGCTCCTTTGTTCCTTTGAAATGACAAATTTGTGAATTAAAAAAAGGGTAACATAGGCTACACAACTGGTCCTGAATATGGTTTTTGGCTCTAGGCACCTCATTTAAACCATGTTGGAAATTGGAAAAATAGATCATATAGAAGTTTTAAACATTTTTACACAATGTGTAATGCCAATAAAAGCAAATATATTTGAATAAGGAGCCTACCAATTTCCCTACACTTGCCCTTTATTGTGGTTCAGACCTTAAAGACACCTCTATAAAATCAACAGTAAACAGTAATAAAATATATATAAAATGTTGAATTTCTTAAGATATACTGATTTTTAAAAACAGTATTGGGAGCCAAATGTGCTTAAAAGAATTGCCCATGTGCATATCAGGATTAATGTACCTCTTCATTAGCAATTACAGCTAGTTCCTATAATATTTTAAGCAATAAATTGATAATATATCAGCGTGTATAAAAGATAATTTGGATCAGCCTCAAAGTCTGGCACTGTCAATCAAATCTATCTTGATGAAGCAAACTGAGCTTTGACTGATGTTTTTTTCCTAAACTGTTTCTGGCTGCTTCCTATTCACTCTTAAAATTTTAGTGTTCTAAAGAAATGCTGTTCATGGCCTTTTAATCCAGTAATTAAACTTCACTGATGGATGAGTCTTGAGTTATCCCATTTCTAATCACCTCTTAACACTGGATGTGCTGACAAGGTGTGGAAGGTTTAAATCCCTGGCATGAAAACAAAGTTCAGTTAAGCGCTTTAACATTTAAAAATACTCTCATCAGTGTTTTCCAGGTTTATGCATGAGTAAAATTCTTGGAGGAACCAGAACCACCGGGCAAGAACAGGTCACGTATTCACACGCCTACATGGTTTGATACATTGACATCATATTGACATAATTTTCTAAATTTTCCTTTGCCTGCAGTACAGCAAGTTTAAGTTGCTATGTGCGGCTGCAAACATGGAAATTAAACAATGAATTTCTCTGCAAACAGACTTGAACAACAGTGTTTTTACTACAAAGCTGTTATTGACTTCCACCCTTGATGCTAAATTTACAGGACAGGAGAGGGGGTCGGTCACACCTGCAGCATAGATTCTACTCAGGGGCTCTTTTCTCTTTTAAGTGGTTGAATAAAGGATGACTGAGTGGCTTTAGCTCGTGCCGACAACATCAATACAAAACAGACATTCTCCTCAAGCACAGATGGATTGTGAAGGAAAATAAAGACACCTTTTTCACTTTAAAGGTAACAGTACTGACAGGGCCTCAGCCTGAGTCACTCGTGAAGATGACTGGTGGGAACAGGATGAGAATGAAGTGATCATCAGGCATCAGCGAGGACACGACAGACTTAGATTTGTCAACGGAAAAGGTCACTCAGCCTATTTTTTATCAATGTACACCATCAAAACAGATTGACAATGTGAGACAGGACCAATCAATAGTACCATATTGAGATCACAACATTTTTTGCCATTATTTGGCTAAATATCACAGTGTTACCAATAAGGATTAACTGAAACTTTTCAGTTAGGCTAAAATAACACATAAGCTTTTTGTTTCTCATGCAGATTCGCTGTAGATTTTTTCTGCCTACCACTTTTCAATATACTAAACTTAATCTGCTTTCTTGACAGGCGTATGTAAAATATAATACTGATATCAAACATTAAGGTACAATTACAATAAATCACTATCTGACAACAGTATAAATCACTTAGAAAATCTTAAGAATCAGCATTATTTGACACATAGTCATTAGCGTCTCAGAGCAGAACACCATAGAGATAAATGTATTGGAAATGCAATCAATTTACAATCATATCAGATGGTCATTTGGTGCCACAACAATCAGTACCACATAATGTAAAGGATATTAAAAGAAGGGCCAAAATGCATTAGGTATGGGCAACAGAAAAACCTGAATATTTCAGGTCTCCTATATGTCATCACCACTGAGATCAATCACAGAGTCACTAACATCCATAACAGACATCATAGAACAATACAATGTCAATCTAGCCAGACTAAGCCTATCTTATCCTCCTGACAATCTGGTTACCTGTGTTCAGTCAGTGAGAGTGGGAAGTTAGAGCCATATATTCATACTGGTACCATATGTGAAAGAAACCCTGCACATGCCCAGTCCAGGATGTTTTTTTTTTCAAGAACCTAAGGGTACGAGAATAAGTACGAACAAATTACAGCTTCAACTAATGGTTATTGTCATCCCAGGTGAATCTGCCAAATATTTTCTTAATTAATTTGATGAATCATTTGGTCTAGAAAATGTAAGAAAACAGTACTTTTAACAATAATGGTCTTTCTAAAGCTCAAGCTAACTTCTTCAACATGTGTTTATCTGTCTGAAAGACAGTCCAAACCACAGTACAAACCTAAACTTACTCCATTTATTATATGATAAGAAAGAAAAGCAGCATATTTTATAACCTAGGAAAAAAATCTAGATTGTCCTTGTAAATATTACTGTTGTCACATTATTTCCCCACTGAAATCAAAACATGATGTATATGTGAATCCCTGCCTCATTGTTTTCATCACCCCTCAGCAAGCTAAAGAGGCAGATGAACTGTTTTATGACAAATGCTTCCTTTTCTAGCAAGTTAGTCAAGCAAGGGAGAAATGACACAGTTAAATACTCATTATCCTGCCAACACCTTCTCTTAAAATGGACCTGTTTATGCTCATTTTCAGTTGCATATTTTTATTCTTGGTTTCTATGATAACAGCTTTCCATGTTTCACAGTTCAAAGTAAAAATATATCTTATGCCGGGCTTTGATGAAGCCTTAATTTCTTAAGTTCATCCTGTCGGAAACAAGCCATTTAACTCCCTCCCTCTTCAAGGCCAAACTCCCTTTTGCCGACCACCTTCTGACTGGATGATAGGCCTTGCAACACAAGGTTTAAACATAGCCAGAGCTGTATGCCTGAGATGACCATATCAGGGATATCCCCTCCTTTTGACATCTTATGGAGGCAAGAGCAAACAAAAAAAAGAAAAAAAAAGAACTGTCTGTAACCAAATATTTAGAGCAGTTTGAAGCCTGAGGTTTCTGGCTCACGACAGTTACTTGCACATACATTGACTTCACAAAATGAAACTTTGGCCATGTTTAAAATGAGCATCTAGCATTGTAATAGTATATGTATGACGAAAATATTAACAGCATAATAGAGACCCTTTAAATGACAAACACAGCACCCCTTGCAGCAAATCTGCCTGAACTGGGCACAACGCAGAATTTGAAGGGGAAAAACAAGTTCAGAAGGCCAGTTGTGTAGCCTGCTGAGATGCATATAACACAGGATCAGAGAGTCCCTGAGCACACATTCTGCCTGCCCAAAGGTCAGGATTCTTGAACAAGGAACAAAAGAGGCTGGCTCACTGACAAGAGCAGCATTTAGTGATGGAACACTTCTCAAGACTGCAAAATATGTAAGACAAAGGCCTCATTTTCACTATGTGAGCAGAGGAATCTTCTGGTCCCCTCAGCAGTTGGAATTACAGCACCAGTCAGTCAGTGAGAACAGCTTTAAGCACCCAAAAAAATCACACAAGTTATAATATTATACAGCAATATGACAACCTGACCTATCAAAGTCTAATCGTGTAAACATGATCATCACTGAACCACAGTCCCAGTGAATCCGGTTAAACGCCTGTATGACACTAAAACCTGTCACATCCACCCACAGAGGTGGGCAATTTCCTGCCAGAGGAGATTAACCTTAAATCACACCAAGGGACTGAGGAACAAAGTGAGGAAAAAAAAACTCCTTGTGTCCCTAGCAAAATTTCTCTCATGGGTAAAAACACTGATTGCAGCAGCCACTGGAGAGAAAATAATCTGTAGATAGCAAATATACACAGAGGAGACATTTAGGTCAGGCATTTGTTCTACTATTTTGACAGTTACCATTTCTTTTTTCCCAATATTCGTCTTGATACTAACAACAAGGTGTACAATTAAATGCATGAAATAGATGCAGAGGAGCAAGAATATACAAATAATTTTAAAAGACATAAAATATAGACTGTAGGATGATCGCTAAAATGAAAACTGGCTATAATGTTGGTTTGCATAACACATTAAAATGGCAGGTGAATTACTGCTGTGGGGACAGCAACAACTCTCATGTTGAATATGATGGATGATCTGACAATATGATTCTGCACATAGCACCAAAACAATCTAAATATGCCTTTCAAAAACACACATACTGTATATACATGTTGTATACGTAGCATATTCATTTTAAACTGGCTTACTCAACTGCAATCAGAATTGTCTTGACTACCTGAACCATTGCATGCCCTGCCACCTCTCAGTAAACTAAGCTGTTAACATCTTTGCTACTTACAAGTGGAATGAATGGATTATGCAAAGCCATCTGAGGAGTAATGCTAAGAAGCATTTTGAATTCAAAACCATGGATAAGTCAAAGGTGCTCGCTGATTTAAAATGCAGATCTTACTCTAATGTTAGTTACTTTAGGCAGCAGAGACATAGCAATCTAAATTTTATGAAAAGTGCTAATATCTGCAGTTTGCTGAAACTTCTGAACTTCTATATATGAAATTTAGAAAATACAGGGAATTGCAGAAAATTTAAAATAAGGAATACTTGGGTGCACCAAAGAGGCTTGGAATTATAACTGGGAAGCAGATTTTGTGTATGCATACTAGAGTTGTAAGCGCCACCCACTTTTGTCTCAGTTAAACTTATTCAGTCTGAAATGGAGGGCTACATCCCGCAGTGGATGGAGACAGCCTAACTAACTAAACTTATTCATAGAAAAACCTTCCAGAGAAGACATAAAGTTAATCTCAACTGAAAAAAACAGAGGCAACATCTGTGTGAGAGTAACAAAAGTAAAACATTCACTAGAAATTAAGCATGAACTCAAACCATTTAAATAATTAGTGCATAACATAAAGATCCTGAAATGTTTTCCCTCCACTTGCATGTATGTGTTTCCATCTACTTTGTCTGTCTGTCCAGAATATTTTGAAAATTGCAACATTCATGTATATGTATGTATTATATTATAAAAGCATGTAATTTTTGAAATATTGGGGGAAGCAAACATGTAATCCCTTTGGAAACGATGACTATAGATCACATGTAAACCAGTTCCACATTAAAATTAACAGTTTGGACTCAAAAAAATTAGTCACAAGAAAAAGTAAGTACACCTCCACATTTATCCTTCAGTCCACAAAACTAGAAGGTAGGGGTGTGGATCACATTGCCGGTTATTACAGAGTGACAGCCTGAGCCAGTTTAATTTAGACCTCATACAGCACAAGTGCGTTATCTTATTATACAAAGATCTTCAGAAATCTCCTTAAAGTCCTTCAGTATTTTTTTAAAAGGATAGTGGATACCCTAAAGTCTAGCAAAGAATTTAAAATGATCTTCATATTGTAAATCAATCTTTGCATTGTAAAGAGACTCCTCAACAAGTGGCATAGATTTCAACAAAAGACTGCCAATTTGTCTTGGACTGATCAATGAAGCCCAAGATTTGACTGTGTGATTCAAAAATAAATATCCAAGAACACCAACATTTCATTACAGAATCTGCAGTTAACTCCTGAACCTGTCCATGTCATGCAAATTTGACTTGCATTGGAGGTATGCCAAGAGAAAATCTTTATTATATGAAAAAAAAAACCCCACATCAGAGCAAAACTTCTTTTTGGAATAATCTGCTCTGGACAGAGTTGTTAGAGCACATTAACAGTAAACCAAAGCCTTTCAGCTTTTCAGGTCAAGAACCTCACATTAATTGAGAAGTTTCTGCTAAGGGGAGGCTATACTAGCTTCTGATGCGAAGGGTGTTCTTACTTTTTTCACAGAAGAATTTCATGTCTGATATTTTTGTTCAGTAAGAATTGAATGATTATGTTAGGTGCTGCTTCAAAGAAGACCAGGTTTTGCTCCCCCCAATATGCAAAAGTCAGCAATTTCCATACATTATCACATTATGTGTGTGTGTGTGTGTGTGTGTGTGAGCGCACACACACGATTGTTTTCCATTAGTTCATTGTTCATACTCTGTACGTTTCCTTCAAGACCTGAGAGAAAGGCCAACAACAAGGTTGAGGTAGGTAACCATCATGCATCAAATCAGTTCCTGTAAAGTATGTGACGACACTGAGCAGAGAGCCAGAGAGAAAAGCCCTGTGATTGTTTGGCTACCCAACAACCATCTTTCTCCCTCAGCCAGCTCTCTGTCTGTGGTTGTCAGTATTCAAGGATATTATAAGCACCTGAAGCATATTAACTAGTCAGTGTTGACAGGAGGGATAAGGCTGAGCAGCAATTGTGGTTTTGGGAAGAGTAACAGTAGACTAGCTTGATGAGCAACTGTCACATCTACTGGGCATCAAGAGTAAAAACCTACTGCTTTGTTTATAATGGAGGCAGTAAATGTGATGACAAAACAACACGACAGGGTGATGCTGAGACAAATATTTAAAAAGTTTAGAGATACACCGTTGTCAAGGAAAGGTTCTTCATTTTGGGACATAGCTTATTTGCTTCTTTTCCAGAGGACAAACCCCACTCTCACATCTGTGTTGCTGAAAGTATATATATATATATATATGAATATTTTTGGGAAATACATTTATTCACTTTCTGATATAAACTTAAATAATAGGAAAAAAATTAACACTCCCATATTTATTTATTAAATCTCTCAGTTGTTGTTTTTAAACTTCAGTTATTGTAGGTATTAAAAAACAAGACATATTTAATAGTGTGCTTTAGAGTGGTGGATAGTTAGAATTTGTTACTGTTACCATGGGTGCTGTTTCAAGCCGGTAACCATTTGCAGGATGTAACTTCATAATTAAGGTACAGCTATGAGAGTAATTTTAATCCCTTCCTCTAACTTTTTACCAAGGAAAAATAAGAATGTAACAAAAACTGGCATGCTAGCAACAATTTATGAATTTAGGGCAAGTTTTTTTGTTGTACTGTAAGCTTATAATGAGGTGGGGGGGAAAGCCACAAGAGAGGTATTTTCATATCGTCATCTGTAAGCAAGAAAGCCAATAAGCACATCTTCCAAAATGTCAAACTATTCATTTAAGTCACTGCACCAAGAATAGACTTGGGCCTTTTTCATTAGAATTTGTGCTTTGTTTAGTTTTATGTACATGAAAACATTCATTCAATCTATAAAACACAAATACACACCAAATTCAATCATAATGCCAATTATGGATACTTCTATTGCGTCTGTACATTAAAGTGTTTTGCTTTTTCTCCACTTAAACATTACATATGACATCTTATTCACCACAACTAGTCCTTAAGATGTCATTAGCAATGTAGTGTATCTCTAATAGTCCTTTCAAATGAAGCCCCTACAGGTGAGAAAATAATAGTACAATTTCAAAAATAAAATCTAGGAAAAGCTTATAATAGATCAGCATAATTCATACATATTCTCAACATACTGTAAATTATACAACATGTTATCAGTCTGTCAGATTGCATGAGGTACTGACACTGTATCTACAAACACCATGTTCATAAACAGAGGGAAGCCAGGACTTCACAAAGGGTGAAAAAAGTGTTTTTCATTATGCAATAAACAGACAAACAACAACAACAGCGACAACATTAACATTGTTATCTTGAGGTAGAACATTGATTTCAGCATTTGGAAGTGCTTTATGTTGGATGCTCATTTTTTCTGTTTTACTTTGACAAGCAGGAGAAGAGAGATGATTCTTGACATCTGAGGTAGAGCGGCACCTGATTTTGTCAATTTTAAACCAATTAGTTCCTCTGCATGTAAAGTAATTGTGAGCACAGGGGAAGGTAAAGTCCCTAAAAGCTTCCCACAACATTCATTCCGGCTGAGGTAGGTTTTTTCTTTTCTTTAAATCGCAAGGTTCACACAGCCAAGTCTAGTGCCTGTACGAAGGCCAAAAACTCACAAAACAAATGTTGATATGACTGAAACAAAGTCCTGAGGCAGAATATATTGAATCCCTGGAAGAAGGCTGAGGTCTTCTGTGAAGAAGAAGGTGGAATCATTGGTAGGTGAGAGCAGGCAGCAGGAGTCTTTGACATCCACAGAAAAGTAGAGATAAGACCAATAACTTATAACTGCTTTGACATACAAGTGATAAAGATATAGTGTATATATTTATATATATACATATATTTATAAACTTAAAAATAAACCATTGTATAACAAGGACATTCTGGACCCTCTATTCTCTGTGCTGCCCAACACCAGGAAATTAACAAAAGACCAAAAAATAGTTATTTGGCCTTCCAAGCTAGAAACAGCCCAGGCCAGAGATACAGTCCTAGATCCCCCAGAACCCCTTATAAAAAATCTTTGCACAAAAGGAAAAAACTACTTTGAAAAAAGAAAAAAACAACTTGTCAACCTGAGTGAGAGAAAAGTCTTTGTGGACACTGGATAGCGTCATGTGAATTGGCCTTCATACATTATTAGCCTTGGCCCTGCTGAGCTGCTCCTGCTGTCGCGGTCTGCTGGAACTGCGTCTCTCTCTCCACTGCAAACTCATCCAGTGGTATTGTAGACAGTTGGGTATCATTCAGCATGTAGGAACTGGACTATAAACACATGCAAACAGTCAAACTGAGTGTTATTACTTTTTTTTTCATTTTAGCTTATAAAGATTATACAACAAATGTGGTAAACTGTTTTTCTTTAACATAGCTTTTGTCTGTGTGAAAAATATGTCAGGTATGAACCAGCGTTCTCACCATCGATGTATCTTGTGTGATAGATTGAGTGAAAAGTCTCTCGAGCTCATTGCTGTCAACCACTTTCTTCCCTGCTGGGCAGCCATTGACCTCCATCTCTCTTCTGGCAGCCCCGTTAAGACCAGAGGCTCCCTGGGAAGACGAAGAGGAGTCGAGGGCCGCACTGTTGCCTGCCTGGGGGGTGGCCTGAACTGTCTTACACATCATTAATCTGGGGATTAAACGAACACAAACACAATAAACGTTTGCCTGCTATATACACATGATGGACACAGACCCTGTAACAACAACTATTGGCATGTTATTCCATTGGCTCCATTAGCTATATTACAAATGGACATGTCATGTTTGTTCAGACCTGCCACGGTAGCTGAAGACGAGGAAGAGCACACAGAAGATGATGCAGGTAACTCCGATGTGAATGCCGATTATGATGCCTGTAGTGGATGTTTTACTCTGTTCATCTTTCACACAGTCACATGGGCCATCCAACACTGAGGAGATATACACACAGCATGATCACATCACTGCTCAGTGTGCATAGACTGTTTATTCTACTTATTCTATTTATATGATGTTATTGTGACATGAATATCAGCTTAACTAATGCAGAAGATGTTATGTGAAAACAGTACACTTAAAATTTCATGCTCTATTGTGTGAAAATGCTTCTACATTTGGGGAGTAACAAGTGAAAACATCTTTTCTGTAAGATTAATATATGGTTATATTTCATTCTAATCCACTCTCTACTGTAAAACTATGTCCAACTTTGGCCCCATATTTTAATAATTCTTTGTTGTATTTTCAGAGCTGAGATTTCAACTAAATGATGTCAAATAGCTTGAAGCATAAACCAGGTAATGAAGCCCTGGACCTGCTTGATGAAGAATAAACCTGCATAAATCTGGAATCTAGGTAGCAGAGGAGCAACTTTTTGGCAAAGTGCTTCAGGGACGTACACCCACAGCATGCTATTGCTGAGATGATGCAAGATTTGCTGGGCCTTGACTACACTCCAGCACTACACTGCATTTACAGAAGCCTGCAGCCAAAGCTGGTCAGAATCATGATCAAACTCCACTTCTTCTAAGAGAAAGTGTGCATCCTCTGGAAAGCTACAACTGCAGCAGCAATACTTCGCAACAAAAAGAGAATCCACATCTGTCTTTATAAGGATGAAGCGAGCCAGGTATGCAATTTCGCACCTGATCATAGTATCATAACTCTGGCAGAAGGGCAGAAGTCATTTGATAAGCTAGTGTAGGCCAAAGTCTACATTTTAAACATCTACAAAAGGATAGGAGATTGGGACAAATATTAAGATGCCAGAGCCCCAGTAAAGCTATTGTTTGATAGCTGTATGCTGACATAAGAGGAAGCAATGACAACTTGAACTGCTAGCTAGCTAATCATATTTCTTTTTATTTGGAATAAATCAATCTCTTGGATTAGAAAAGGCATCCTCAAGAGATCCAGTTTGAAGGGTAGAATCAGTCGTTTCAATTTTTTACATTACTACCAGGCAGACACCATTTCTAAATAAATGTATAAGATGACAAACAGAGAAGGACCTCTGTGATCTAGCTTTCAATTTTATCTCCATATGGGCATTGTCACTGCTTGTCAACCTGAAGGGTCATAGTTTAAACTGAACAGTTCAAAATGCATCAAGTCAAATTGTGGCTCCAACAAAGAAAATGTTTCAGTTTCACACACCATTTCTTTCCACCCTTACAGTTACAGCTGACATTCAAGCCCTGAATCCTGGCTAAAGATCGGTCTTATTTTCTGACCTATCTTATACTGACATATTCACGACATTCATTACTTTTTATTTTCATTGCTTTTTTACAATTCATTACTTTTTTTAAATTTCAGGCACACAATCTTGCTATGAAATATTTTTCATCCTACCCTAATCCCCCAGAAAGGCATGTGATGACATACCACTTGCAAAATCAATCCATATAAACAGGATTAGACTCTAAAGTGTAGAATATCATAGATGATATATATGATGAATATGGGATGTCCCTCCACATGGAAAAACACCAGGATTGCTTTAGAATTGGACTCAGTAGGGATAATATCAGATGACCTGTGAGGCAGTGGTATCTTACACATGATAACATTTTATATCTCTTATTATTTGAATGACAAATGTGTCAGACTATAGTTCTGTTTGTCCAGAGTTACGAAGATGCTACCATATCCTAGTTCCACTGGGTCACACTTTTGGTCCTATTAATCTGTGACTGGCTTTTGGTCTCAGTAGAGGCGGTCCTAATTCAGATCAACTAGTGCAACTGCATTTTCCTTGTTGGAGGCATGGCAACTTATTTTATGTTACTAGAAGGCAAAAAAGCCATCCCTGTTTACTAGTTAAAGGGGTTTCATTTACTTTCAGAGAATATCCTGCAACTGCTGTACATACTGTACATCTACTATTCTGGATTTAGAGTTGTATTTCATCATTTTTATTATTTATTATTGGTAAAAATTCTCTGTTCAGTCTCTGTCTTTCCGTGATTCTGTGACCCTGGATGACAGGAGACAGGACAGAAGTGGGAGGGAGGGAAATTAAGAAGATGATAACAGACAATACATATACATATATGAACAGCCACATGTCAAGACATCATATTTTATATGATGGAAAATAACAACATCAAAAATGTTTTTTAAAAAAATCACCTGATTTCTCTAATGCCTCCCGGAGTGAAACGAACCGTATGGTTGCATTCCCATCTCCATGCTGGTTGTATGCAAGCAGTTTTATCTCATAGACCAGAGAGGAATCTGGACACAAAAAAGAGAAAGTGATCAACCACAAGACCAGTTTGTCAAGCATTCTGAGTAGGAAATTAGTGCCACTTAATTTTTAGCAGCACATCATTGTTTCTATTTTTAGCTCTTGATAAATAAAACTATTTCAATCCACCAAATTTTCTTGCTGAAATTAAGTGTACAATGTTCGATTTTGCATCACAGGGCCATATAGGAATCCTGACTTGTTAAAATTTGGGCCTGTTCAAATGACAATTATGATGTCGATTAATAATGAAAGCTATGACACAATCAGTTGTCATGTCTCACCCAGATGAGTGATGTTGTACTGGGTGACATTACGAGGGAAGGTGATGGGACCAGTGAACAGAGGTGTGTGTGCTCTCCTGAAATAGAGTTTGAAGCCCTGATGTTGGCCCATCTTGCCGGAGGACTCCCATGTTGCTTGTACAACACTACTGTTCAGCACCTTGGTGTAGAGGGAAGGCGGAGGTGGCACTGCAACACAAAACAGAATTTAAACAAAAGTATTTAAAACAACATGAAGGCAATGGCATGTTAATTGAAAAAACATTTATATTATAGTTTTGGATTGTAAATTAGGACATTTCATGTGCAATAAAGATATAATTTTACCTGGACATATAGGATTCAAAAGGAATGTAGCTTTAATGTTTATCAGGATTTTGATCAGATATGATAAAAATAATTTCTACTTTTTCAAAGTCTTTGTAATCAATTATAAACCTAGGCTGCAAAAGATAAATGATCAGGTCTAAAGTTTTAATGTATAAAAGCAATGATAGCAGGGCAATTTGTCTCAGGTCTCGATGCATGTTTTTATTGCTCCCAACTCACCCTCTCCATGAGTGCTCTCTGTGACACTGTCTGAAGGTTTGCTGGCCCCATGGGATGTGTAGGCTTGGACATAGAAGGTATAACTAGTGGACGGCTCCAGGTCCCGGATGATCTGATGCCGCGTCACCTTACTGACGGCCTCCTGATATCCCTCCTCCACTGGGTCTGAAGGAAGAATGGTGAAAGAAGAAGGAAAAGAATGAAAGAAATGGGAGGCAAATTTTGAAATATTTGTTTGATAAAACAAAACAGGAATGAGATGAATGGGAAAAGAAAAAAGTAAGAAGAGGGGCAGGGTTTAAAAGAATTATTTAAAACAATGATTAATTATTTGTGCTTACTGACCATTTCACTGGTTTTATTAACGTAGCTCCATTAGTTAATAGCTAATTTAGTATGACCCTGGGAGCCTAAATAACAAGGGTTGGGTGAATTGCAGGGGTGGAGTAAAGAGAAGGTGGGAGTAAATGAGAAAGTTGCACAGGATGTGTTAAAGCATTTTATGGCTTTTAATTCTGCACTTCACCCAACCATAACCACTATCTACATCAGGCCCTCATCGCATTAGGCCATGCCATCTTGGAAGCATAATTACAGCAGATACTTTAAGTTGTCTCTGTGGTCCCTTGATCAGCTATCCAATAGATCAACTAAGGAGAACATCAGCTGGTGCTGTAAGGTTCTCACAAAAAAAAAACGAACACTTGCCTAAAGCCATAAACAAACCCATGCACATGTTAATTGTTCCATTTCCACACATGACTTACAAAAATCAGAAATGTTGTTACTCTGAAACTGATGCTGTCACTTTGGTTGCTGAGTTGTATCAGTCTAGAGTTTCTTTTACATTAACATAAGTCTTCCAAATCTGATAAATTTAACAGAAACAGAAACTACACATTACATTTTAACATGCTTCAGAACTGTATCAATAGCAAACTGCAGTGACTGCTGATTAAGTGTTTTCACCATAGCATTTTTTGTATGACTATTGGAAAGATGACTGCTGATGTTACTGGGCACAATAAACAAATAAACTGAACTAAACAATTAACCTGACATGACATGTGTGACCAGTGCTAGCAAATTGCTGTTGTGTAACAGGACTGTCAACGTCACTGCAATTCTTTATCATCTCATTACTGTAACAGCTAATTTACATAACCAAATTGCAATGAAAGAAACCAGCCACAGGGGCCCACAAGCCAGTGTACTCCTAGTGCTGGTCCCAAGCCTGGGTAAATGGTGAGGGTTGCGTCAGGAAGGGCATCTGGTGTAAAAACTTTGCCAAATCAAATATGCAGATTCATAAATGATCTGCTGTGGCGGCCCCTAACGGGAGCAGCCGAAAGAAGAAGAAGAAGAAGAAATTGCAATGAAAGTGCAGCAATACTCCCTCATTTGCTGTTCTTTGTAGATTTGGGGATGAATTTGCAGATTACAGATTTAACTCTTGCAGCATGTATACTGTATAGTTAGCTGCATTGTTTTTAAGTTTCAGTAAAAATGTCTTGCTGCTTTTCAAGGACTTATTTCGCTGACAGAGATGATTTATTCTGAGCTCTGCTACATTAAGAAGTCTTAGGTTTTATATGCCTCACCTCATCACACCTGACATGCCCTTTGACACTAATTTTACATGACACTTGTTTTAACTAATGCTTTGCTTAGAACTTTATCTTTTATTGAAAATTAGTCTCATGCCATTCATGCAACTATCTGGAGCTTTAGTACAGCCCTACCTGAAGTCTTGCGGATGTGGAGCACATAACTAATGATATTCTGAGTGTTTTGTTCGGGCTCCCTCCAGGACACCTGGATGGTGGTGGGAGAGAGTGCCTCTGCCTGCACATGGGTAGGAACACCAGGCAGTCTGTCAGCCCCCAGCACTGTAAGACGGGCACTGGCCTGTGTAGACCCGGCGCTGTTCTCGGCAATACACTGGTAGATAGCCTCATCATCCTGGCTAATGCCATTTATCGTCAGTGTGCTGTGAGAGCAAAAGGTGGAACAGGAAGTAAAGAAAGAAGGAAAGAAAAAGGAAAAGAATTTTAGTTCTCTGACACATAACATTAGATTTTTTACTGCTGCATAGGGTTACATGCTACTAGCAACAAGAGACCTGCATTTTATATTTGAGCAGAAGGAAACTGTCCTTATGGGATTTGCTTGTCTTAAATTTTAAGAGATCACTGTAATAATAATTGATGGCACAATAACAGAACATTATTTTAAATAACTGCAGTCATGGTAGTTGGCTGACATTGGCCAAATCTTTGAAGGTTATAGAAATCCAGCTGTGGGATGTGTAAAAACTTTTAAGTGAGCAAGAATTATGACGACTGAGGTATGACCCGTTAAATGTATCGTGCTGATGCAGTGCCATTGATAGCAGTTCTGTCACCTGACCTTGTGGAATCACTCAGTGTTGGCATATGTGTTCAAGAGTTATGACAAAAATGTTGGTCTGTACTCTGTGGTTCACGTGTTTTGGCAGATAAGATGAAATGTTACAAAAATCTATGAAAAAGTGAAACACTGGAGGACAAACCCCCTATATCATCTCTGATAGTTGGCCATCTAGGTTGTAAAAGCTTTTGTCTCTCGGGCACTTGTCATGGCTGAGAGCTGTTGTACAGTCTTAGGGCCAGGGTGACGAAAAGAGTTCTTGAGTCCGTTTGTGGAGCAGGACTGGGTAGAAGTCTGTTGGTGATTATGCTCCTCTGCCTGGTGAATGTGCTGTGCAGAAAGTGGGGGACATTGTCCAGGATGGCTGTCAGTTTACCAGTCAGTTTACATCCTTAATGATAGTAACAGGGGCAGATCCATGGAGTGGCCATGCCAACCGGACTGTAAAATCTGATCTCCCTACAAAACCAGTGGTAAAGCTGCACGTATGATATACTAAAACTGGAATAACATCCAGTGACTGCTATTTTTCTAGAAGAACTTCCAAACTTTTTCATTGAAATTGCAATTGTCTTATGAGCTTTATGAAAAATTAAATAAAGAATAACTTAAGCAACTGTTAACAGTTTTTAAAACAATTACCTAATGACTATTATTATAAGAGTCCTCGTGGAAATCTACATGGTTGTCATGAGTGCACATTAAATGAGTAAAAAACAAAACAAAACTGTTTGGCCTGCAGTGATTTGCCTCATTTCTGTGCAACCCAATTCAAGAAATGGGCTCAACCTGTCCACTCCTATAAATTTTGTCTCTAGCCCTTGCTGTATAGTATTCAATCTACTTCTGTCCAAGCACTAACATTTTATTGTCTTGTTTTATTGTTTGCAGGTCAACTTTTAGCAGTTCACACATATAAACTTCTGACAATTTTGGGAGAATCACATCCAGACATTTTCTGAAGTTGTCATTTCTTATATGTAGAACACAGCAGGATACCGTCAGAAACCAGAAATATTCCACATGGATTAATCAAGGCAGCATGCACATGCTACCAGTGAAGCTGACAGGCTAAAAACTGTTTAAGTTGCGATCGGACATCTTCGTTGGGTAACATCTAGAAAAGTTCTGGGCTGCAGTATATGTTCAAAAACAGCTGCTGACAGAGGTGTTCAGACATCATGAAGTAAAAAGTACAATGTCTTTTACTGAAATTCATCAGAGGAACTGCTTTAATAAATGCACCTATGCAGTACTTCGTTCTTCTGATAAGGATAAGGACCACACAATACAACATAGTACAAACGCACCTATATACTGATCCTCTCTATATATTGTATTATACCTGAGTCGTGTGTGTGTGTGTGTGTGTGTGTGTGTGTGTGTGTGTGTGTGTGTGTGTGTGTGTGTGTATATATATATATATATA
>VUQH01090116.1:8368-23482 GCA_015106775.1 Etroplus canarensis | reverse complement strand
CCGGGGGTCGGGGTGCAGTCCTGGGGTCGGGTGCAGTCCTGGGGTCGGGGGTCGGGTGCAGTCCCGGGGTCAGGTGCAGTATATAACATGGATTTGCAGTAACAGAGTGAGACTCGTCTCAGTACGTTTTACTTTGATCAGGATGTAAACCTGCAGTTTTGCTGTGAATCTCTGCTTCTTCTCAGGTAAGGTGAGCATTCTGGAGGATGCAGCCCTTGATTCATTTCATAGTTCCTTATGTCAGCAAGCTGCCAACAACACTGACCCCACAATGAAGCTCAAGGCTCAAGATGTCTACAAAGAGCTGCGACTGCGAGCTTATGACTATGGAAAGAGCTTCCAGGGGATCCTGGAGTCCAACACAGCAGGTAAATCAGGTTTTTATCAGTTTGTTTTCATCCATCTGTTCATCCCTCCATCATGTTACCTGACCTGTCCATACACTGTCTTGCTGATAGACTCTGTAATGTCATTGGTTGTTCCCAGGAGACAGTGGGAAGCTGCAGTGGACAGGAAACTGGGTGACCTTTCTGGACACCATGCTGCAGATGATTGTGGTGGGGCTGCCGGGCCGGAGTTTGCGTCTGCCAACCAGAATCCGCTCAGTGTGCGTTGATCCAGCGCTACACCTGAACAAAGTCTGCGAGTACGCTGAAGGAAAGCAAGGTGTGTGTGGTTCTTTCTGTTCTAAAGAGCCTTTCTGTAATATGTAGAAGGAATGAATCATGTTCAGTCCAGCTGATCCAGGGTCAGCACTGACATGTTTCCACTTTCATTTCAAAGGTGATGCAGTGATATGCTCGTTTAGACAGAAGCCAGGAACACAGCCACTCATACATGCATACGTATAACAACAGAGATAAGAAATCTGAGCGCTTTATTAATCTGTTTTCTCTTTGGGCTCCTTATTTATCCTGCGTTTTATTAAAGAAGGCTTATCTTGTAAAGTCTTCTCAGTGAAACATCTCTTTGATTCCTGCAGCTGTTGATGTCCATGTAAGCCGTTGCCTGGACAACATTATTGCTGGTGGAGTCCAAATCTGCGGTCTGCATGCCACGGTAGCCCCCCGCCGGCAGCAGCAGCAGAGCGCCCCCACCCTGGAGGAGTTTCTGTTTGTTCCCTATGTGGAGACGGAGTGCCTTACAGCCAATGGGACACTTGGAGAGCAGCTGAGGCTTTGCAAAGGTATGGATAAGTGTTTGATGTAATGGTTCATAAAATGACTGATAACTAACATTTCCTTTGAACGGATTTCTACAAATGATCACTGTTTTAGCTGAATTATCTTGACACGATTATGTTTCATTCTTTATGGAAGATGGTAAATTATTTTTATGTTTCTAGTTTCACCACACACACACACACACACATACACTTTGCTCTGTAAAACATGTTGAATGTTCATTTATCAGCAGAAAAGTAAGATCTTTAAACCACTAACGTGTATTAGAAGAATTCCATCTTCCTGTTATGTAACTCTGCTGTTGTTTATATCCAGGGTTAATCTGCAGACTGCAGCAAAAGTTGGCCCCTCATGGTGTCAAGCTCTCCATCCCCGGGCTACAGGCAGAGTCAGACAAAGCTCTTCCCAGTGGAGAGCCTTCGGAGCCCAGCCTGGTGCGGCTGCTGGCAGTGCTCTGTGGCCTGGAGCTCAATGGGAACCTTCATTCTGAGCTGGAGCAGGTGGTGGAGAAGGAACGGGTGAGTCTGCTTCAGGACGGTCTTCTGCAGGGTCTGCTAACGAACCACACCCTCAGACACTGCCTCGACATCACCATGGAAAACAGCACGCCAGGCAAGATCAAAGTGTTGGAGGTACGACTAAAAGATGGAACGGAACAGCGAGAAAGTTTGATCTGAATGGCTGAATTTTGTCAGTTGTGCTTCAGTCTCCAATTGTTCTCATCTCTCTGACTCCTGCCAGGCTCTCTCCAATGACGGCCAGCTCTTCTCTCACGTTGTGCCCCTCCTCAACATCCAGCCTATGCTACATGTGGAATACACTGCCACAGCGGCCAGTCTGGATCTTTTGACCCCTCACCAAGCTACCCTCGAGGAGCTGGGTGCCGCTTCAGTTCAGTGGAACCCTCTGATAGGCCCGGTTCCTGGAGACATGGTACTGGGGGCAGACCTGGTGGTGTGTAACCATGCATGGGGTCCTCTAACCATAGACCCCAGGCAACTGGTGGAAAATCTGGCATCTGGAGCCAAACAACAGGGGTTTGTTCTCATTCACACCCTGCTAAAGGGAGAGACTCTGGGGGAGATTGTTTCCTTCCTCTCCAGCAGTGCTCAGAGCAGCAGCCAGCGAGGACTCCTCACACAGGTCAGTGGCAGCAGTGCTGAGATCCACCTATTGTCACATTGTTTGGTTCCTCTAAGAAACTGCGTTCTTGTCCTTGGATGTTTTAGACTGAGATGTCTTATCATTTGTTGAGATTGTGTAAATCTCTCTCGCAGAATATGATTAATGTAACGTCTCTGAGGTAGTGTTGTGCTTTTATTGCCAGGATGAGTGGGAGGAAGTGTTCTCTGAGGCCTCCCTCAACCTGGTGGCTGTCAAAAGGTCTTTTTATGGCTCTGTCCTCTTCCTGTGTCGCCGTCAGTCAGCAGACAAACAGCCCATTTTCCTACCTGTGGACAGCAAAGACTATAACTGGGTGGAAACACTCAAGGTGGGATCCCGTGCGTGCGTGCGTGCGTGCGTGTATGTGAGAAAATCTATTCATTGAAGCCATCAAAGTGCTGTTGATTTTGGGAACAGAATGATTCAGACCTCTTCGGTTTTAGAAGACTTCATTGTGTTCTATCATTCTATTGATATCTGTTGATCTATCTATTAATATTGATCTGTCTGTCAATGTATCTATCTATCGGGAGAGGTAGTGTAACATTGTGTGACTGTGTGGGCGTGTGTGGCAGGAAATGATGACGGCGGTGTCAGACCATCCAGTGTGGTTGAGTGCTTCTCAGGCACACTGTGGGATTGTGGGAATGGTCAACTGTCTACGGCAAGAGCCAGGTGGCAATCGAATACGGTAAGACATACGCTCTCTCAGAGGACTTTGGTGTCTGAATGCAGGCTTATTAGGGAATTCTAGAGTTTTCCAAAGTGCAGTGGGATGCAGAAACGCTTCCATTTTATAAAGGTTTATGTGAAGCGTTTCAGTCAGGTTACCATGTCACAGAAACTGATGTTACAAATGATCTTCATGACTTCAGACAGTGGATTGACCTGTTAGATCTCAGCATTTTACTGAAGAGACTAAAATAAATCATTCTGGTTAAAGGGAATGTTTTAACTGTACTAGTCTAATAATTCCACTTTAATGTAATCAGTGAGTCTTTCTCATAAACGACAATAAACATTACTGTCAAAATAATGGATACATTTTCATTGCTATGCAGATGATACCCAGCTAATCAATGAATATAACTACAAACATGTCTTAGATATTAGATACTGCATTTGACCCTAAACATTTGAGTCAAAAAAGACTCCAGAACTATTTGGACTGTCAAAATCAGAAACATCCTGGTGCAGAGTGATGCTGTAAAACTGAGGCTGCACTACTGTGATTCCTTTTCACCAAAAGTTCCCTGAAAAGCCTTCAGGTGATCCAGATGAGCTCAAACAGGAATCATCTTTCACCCAGACTGGCTACTTATCTTGTGCTTCCCTTGTAAATCTAGAATTCAGCTTGACCTCACTTTTTCCAGTGTGGAGTCATTACAGTCCAAGCCTGCTGTGTATGACTGAGTGTAAAAGTGGCTAATCAAAGTCCTGATCAGGCCTCATGTGTGACCGTGTCCTAATGGAAACCTTTGCTCTGTTGGGATATGTTAGTCAGTAAAATGTGATTTAATTCATATGTGATACTGCACACTTTAATGTAATAAATTATATCCTAAAACTGAAAAGATTATGGTTATATAGTAACCAGTAAAAGCATTTTATTTATATATGGAAGCATTACTTGTGTATATTTTGACCTCATAGTGGCTGGACTGTAAGTTGTTTATGAAGTTTTGTGATTTGCATTAACACTGATAAAATATTGTGCTGAGACCAAAACTCTACTATATTAGTATTCAGTTTAGTTTTATTTATATAGAGGCAGTTCAAAACCGACCCCTCATGTTGCTTCACACTGTAAAGTATCAGAGAGAAAACCCCCACAATCAGACCATCCCCTATGAGCAGCACTTGGTGACTGTGGGAAGGAAGAACTCTCTTTTAACAGGAAGAGACCTCCAACAGAACCAGACCCAGGGAGGGGCAGTCATCTGCCTCAACTGGTCGGGGGTGAGGGGAGAGAGAAGAGAGTACAGACATGAGAGCGGGCAGAAGTGCTTTGTGCATCACATGAAATACAACTAAGGGTCACTAGACCCAGCCAGACCCAGCCATCAGAAGTCATGAAATGTTCAGGCCCCCACACCCCAGAACTTTATCAGTCACAATGAAAAAGGGTCCATATTGATTTTACCCAAAGGTGGATCTGCAAACTTGTATTTATTCCTTTTTGTTAAAAAGTCATGTCTTTTCACCTTAGTGTCATCTCAAAAACTGACAATATGTAGTCTTAGCTTTATAAATGGCTGTTTTAATAAGTTATGAGACTTTTCCTCAAAAGTCAGGGAAGAACACTTCCTGGCATGTTGTCTGGTTTAAAGTATGTGTTTGTGAAATTACCAGGGAGTTAAATCTTTTTGCTTTGCTGGTTTCTTTTTCAGAGAAGCCACAGTATGTGCACTGGTACACAGTGAGGCTGCAGCATGATCAATAACATAACAGACCTAACTGATTTTAAGTAGCTGCTTCAATTCATGATTCTCAACGTGGCATTGAAGAAAAAAAGTATGGTGGTCATGGAGTAGATACTGTTGCTGTGAGGTTAAGAGTATAAGGATGTGTACGATCAGGATAACGAGTCAGTGTAGTTAATCAGTTCAGGTTCATGGTCATAAATGTAAGCATTATATTCATGTAATCTAGTATCACAAACATTGCATAGTTCTGACCACCATTCATTCTTTTCTACCTGTCTTCTCTCTATAGATGTAGTTTTCTGCAATGTTGCTTTGTATTTATGTATTTTTTGTGGGTTTTTTTTCTTGCCTTGTCTCCAGCTGTGCATTTGTATCCAATCTAAACAAGTCTTCAGCAGCACCGGACCTCCAGCAAGGCCACAAGTCCATTGAGTCAGTGGTGGAGAAAGATCTGGTCATGAATGTGTTCAGGGATGGATGCTGGGGCACCTTCAGACACCAGCTCATCACCCATGGTATCAAAATGTTGCTTACTTTGACTGCCAGTACACTGATATGCTTCTGATATCTTGGTCCACTTTGGCCATTATGAGCAAGGAGTAAAAGAGAGAGAGAGCTGAATCATCTGAATTACCTGATTAGTCTTCATCAGAAAAGCACAAGACTAAGTTAACATGCAAACCAGTGTTGACTTTCTTGCTAAAACATACAAACTGTGAAAACCCAAAAGTCCAAGTATCTCCACTGTGATCTCATTGACTGGATTCTCACTGGTTAACTCCTGGCCTCAGTTAGCCTTTGAGGTTAGGGCTTTGAATTTTTCCACGCTCTAAATGTCATCACAAGGATGTATGTGATATAGACAAGAACGAGATAAAAATATTACACAATACAAACTGTTTATAATGGTCTCCCTGTAGTGTATTGGTTTATGCATTCACCTTATAAGCATAAGGTCCCTGGTTCGATTCCAGGTGTGGACACAACCCCCTCTCACCATGGAGGATTGTGTCCGGAAACCTTTGCTATGTGACTGATGGGGCTTAATCCTCTGTGACGACCCCTCAGAGATCAGCCGAAGGTACATTTTACAAACTGGTTGTTACATTTCGATAAAGTCGGCCACATCATCTTACTACAGTACCATACTACTGCTACTTTTACTGTAGGGTCATGACCTCACAGTGTGAAGCAGCTTGAGACGACTTGTTATGAACTGTTGCTGTATAAACAAAACTGAATTATTAATTACTAATTTATTGCAGAAGATTGTGAATCCAGTTGTATTTTGAAACAGTAAAATAGTTCTAAAGCAACTTCTGACATTGTGAAGCTCATAATGCAGCTGTATTTTTACAAAAATGAATATGGAAAACTCTGTTCCACTGTACAGTGCAGACATGTTGCAGCAGCTTTGTGTAGACGTATGACGGCAGGAAGCAGTGGCATCTGTCAGATTATGGACAGTCATAATGTGTCCTTTTTCTTTTTTAAGATAACTGCATAATGATGTGCATGCACTCTTCGTCTTCTTCTTCTTCCTCCTTCTGATCATCTGCCTCCATCTCATCCTATCCCTTGCATCCTCTTCCCTCACACCAACCCTCTGCATGTCCTCCTTCACTACGTCCATCAACCTTCTCTGTGGTCTTCCTCCTCTTCTCCTCCTGCCTGGCAGCTCCATCTTCAGCGTCCTTTGTCCAATATGTCCACTATCCCTCCTCTGAACATGTCCAAACCGTCTCAGCCTGAGCTGTCCCTCTGCTGCTGCTGGTCAAATGAACTGATTGTGTTTTAATTGCTGGCTTGTGCTGTCTAAAATACCTTAATATAAGAACCCAGTTTAACAGGTGATCCTGGTTTAGACAGTTTAACTTCTTCCTTTTAGAGAGATGATTGGTCCGAGGCTTAACTTCCTCTCTGTGTTTGTTGCTGTCAGAGCCACATGAGGAGTTGACAGAGGCTGCCTACGTCAACGTGTTGACTCGCGGTGACCTGTCTTCTCTGCGCTGGATCGCTTCCCCTCTTCGCCACTTTGTGGGCAGCAACCCAAATGTGCAGTTGTGCCACGTCTACTACAGCTCGCTGAACTTCAGAGATATAATGTTAGCTACGGGCAAACTGCCACCAGACGCCATACCAGGTAGCGTCCGTGGAATCCATCACCGTCTGGTTCTTAACACTTTGTGTGTAGTGTCCATATTAGAAATTCACAGAAGTCATATTGTACTTTAATTAGATGATTCACTTTTCTTATTGATTATTCACTGTGAAGGGGACCAGGCTTTGAAGCAGTGCATGCTGGGTATGGAGTTTTCTGGGCGTGATCCAGCAGGTCGTCGCGTGATGGGGCTGTTACCTGCTAAAGGCCTGGCGACAGTCGTGGATGCTGACCAGAGGTTTCTGTGGGATGTTCCTGATAACTGGTCAGTGCAGCATCCTGTGTTGTTACCATCAGAAAACTGTTAAAACCACTCAATCATTTCATAAGTCTTCTGACACTGTGACGTCCTCATGAACTACACAACGTGGTTGCCATAGAAACTGCTCTTATCTTAGACTGTAGATACTGGTAAATGAATGAATGTGGTTTTAGTTATTTTATTATATCTAACAAGACTCATTCTTCAATGAAATGTGGAATAGTTCCTGCATCTGCCCACAGCTGGATCAAAGGGCAGTTACGGTTTCATGCTTTTTAATGTTGTCATGAAAATACAAAGAGAGCAGAAAACGCATTTGTTAACATTTTTATGGTCAATTTGACCACAAACCATCCATATCTTATCCATATTCAAGTTCATTTATTACCTGTTTACTTTATTAGGTTTGGAAACCCCTGCAGGTTCATAATGTTTGATGACAAGATCATACTTTTTGAAAAGCCTTTTGGTGTTTAAGGAGCTCAGCTGTCCCGCTCTGACTGTGACCTCCAGCTTCAGACCATTTTACACACACCTTTTGTGTCAAACTGACACGACGACAGATGGCGTCAGCGATGGGAGCCGGATTCCCGGGTCCAACCCAGCGGTGGAGCAGCAGCCTCCGGTGCAGAGCCTGCAGACAGCGTGGGAAGGCAGGAGCTGTGCAGACAGCCGCAGTCCTGCCACATTAACACATTCAGTCATTTCTAAATCTGTAACATAGAGGACATTGCTTGTGTGTTCACAGGACTCTGGAGCAGGCGGCCTCGGTGCCGGTGGTTTATGCCACAGCTTATTACTCTTTAGTCGTGCGGGGCAGGTTACGCCCCAGAGAGACGGTCCTCATCCACTCAGGATCAGGAGGCGTGGGCCAGGCTGCCATCGCCATAGCGCTCAGCAAGAAGTGCCGAGTCTTTACTACAGTCGGTTAGTATTTAACACGCACAAAGTAGTAAGAAAGAACTCTTCTAATTACTCATCATTTCAGATGTAACATTTTAAAGCCTCTCAAACTGTTGACCTATTGAACTCTGAGACTCAGTGACGATGATTAGTGTTAATTTCATACATGTTGGAAACATGTTGAGAAGCCGCCCTAACCTCTGTGTGCTACCAACAGGCTCAGCAGAGAAGCAGGCTTACCTGCAGAGGAGGTTCCCTCAGCTGTCAGCAGAGTCTTTCTCCAACTCCAGAGACACCTCCTTCGAACAGCACATTCTGCTCCACACGCAGGGCAAAGGTCAAACCAGTCACATTCTACTGATCAGTTGGGTTCTGTGTGTCACAGTTTTTTCTACAGATGGGTGTCGGTGTAAAGAAAACCTTGCCATGAAATGCCTAATCAAGGTCTTGGATGACCGGTTTGTGCCTGAGCACCGTCAGTCGACCTTGACATTAATTCCCTGAGCTGAGCTGTGACATGGAAGATTTCTTCCCGGCATATTCTCTCTTCTGGTGTTTTTATGATGGTGTTAGAAAGTGCTCTTTAACATTTAGGTCCAAAACCTCCCAGGATCAGTCACTCCACGTGTCGGGGGCGCCTCTTTCTCCTTCTGTGTTTCTCCCATCGGGATGGTGAGGTGTTAGCCGTGTTGCCTCACAACCAGAAGGTTCAGGGTTTAAACTAAACCAAAATGGCTAGTCTGGTTTAGTTTAGTCACCGTTCTCCAAATGGTTCCAAATATGAGACATTCGCATGGCTGTGTTTTTTTTTGAGCTAAAGGTTGTGTTTGCTGAACAAACACCTATTCTGAGGTTGTGTGTGTGTGTGTGTGTGTGTGTGTGTTTTCAGGTGTGGACGTGGTGCTGAATTCTCTGGCTGAGGAGAAGCTGCAGGCTGGTATTCGCTGCCTGGCCAGACATGGGCGGTTCCTGGAGATCGGAAAATACGACTTGTCCAACAACAGCCCGCTGGGTCAGTAGAGAGCAGCACTCATAGTCATTATTATGCCTTTAAGTCATTTTAAAGGCATAATATATTAACATCCATCTGTTCAGATACTGATACTGTGGCTACAGGTTTGCCACTACAGTAGTCCAACACCAGTGTGAGACTGATGAGCTGTGAGAGGAAACATCTGGCTATAAACTGGAGCACATCCGCAGAATATACATTCATCCATCGCAATTTATTAGTCATAGGACAAAAAATAAAATAAAAAATGTTCACGTTAAACAGTTCAGGTGCTGTAGTGTCAGTGCAGCTCAGTGTGAGGCATTAGGTTGAATACGCACGCACACACGCATGCAGTGATGAGTTGACAGGAAGCAGCTGAAGTGAAACCATGGTGAGTGTATGAGAAGCTTACATGAACAGATCAGCTCTCTTTAGTGTTTTTTTCACTATGGCTGAAGTGGTGAAACGTGAACAGTCCTGTGACAGCGGTCATATAGTGCTGATCTTTACAGGCATGGCTGTGTTCCTGAAGAATGTGGCATTCCACGGCATCCTGCTGGACGCTCTCTTTGAAGAGGGAAACCAGGAGTGGGAGGACGTGTCTCAGCTGCTCAAGGAGGGCATTATGGAAGGTGTAGTCCAGCCTCTAAAGACCACAGTGTTTGACAAGGACCAAGTGGAGCAAGCATTCAGATACATGGCTCAGGGCAAGCACATTGGCAAGGTCCTCCTTCAGGTGAGTTTAACCTCCGACCTTCAGCCTGTGCTCTCTGATGAAGTGTGAGGGGATTCCAGATGTTCACTTTCTATATTTAAATGACTTGTTCCTGTGACCTCCAACCTCCAACCTGCACCTGTATGTGTATGTATGACTCCACCCCCTGACCCAGCAGCAGTAAGTGTTTGTGGAGGAATTTTGGCCCACTCTTCTTCAGTTCATTCATTTATGCACAGCTCTCTGAAGGTCCCACCTCAGCATTTCAGTCCACTCTGTTGTGTTAGCACTCAGCTAAAGGCTCTGTGTTCACGGAGGTGCTCGCTCTGGCTGAGGATCGGTTAAGCAGAGCTCCTGGCTGATACTGACCCTCTGACCTCCTGTGAAAATGTTGGTTTCCACATGACGCTGAGCTCCTACTTTCTTTTTACACAGGTCCGTTCTGAGGAACAGGGAGCCGCTGTCCAGCCTGCTTCCCCTCTGTCTCTTCCCGCTATCTGTCGCACCTTCTGCCTCGCGTCCCACTCCTACATCATCACTGGTGGGCTGGGAGGGTTTGGTCTGGAGCTGGCGCAGTGGCTGATGGACAGAGGAGCCCGCAAACTGGTGCTGACGTCTCGCTCGGGCATCAGGAACGGTAAGACACGACAACACGAGGCTTCTGAGGGGCTGTGAACATGTGTAAAAAGGGACCTCAGGAAATGGTTAATAATTTCTTCTTCATGTTGAACTGATTCAAACATTAATACACAATCAGCTTTGTGTCGTGTACCCATCATGCTGCAACACACCCTGTTGGATGTCTTACCTGATCTCAGGTTACCAGGCCAAGCGGGTGCGTGAATGGCAGGATGAGGGCGTGGAGGTGTTTGTGTCCACCAAAGATGTCAGCACCCTGGAGGGAACGGAGCAGCTGATTGCTGAGGCCTGTGCGATGGGCCCAGTGGGTGGTGTCTTCCACCTCGCCATGGTCAGCTTCCCTTTTTGCCCACATTAACTGTTTATTTGTGGCTGTGTGGAAAGGTGGAAGGTTGAAATATTTCAGGAGGTCAGCGGGACGTGTGGTAAGATGGCTGCAAAAGAGCACGACAGCCACAGCTATAGTCAGGCCCATAAGTTTTTGGACAGTGACACATCTTTTTGTAATGTAGCGTCTGCGCACCACAGTGGATTTTAAATCAGAGGGGGACTCAGAGGCTTCGACAAAACAAGTCTTTAGGAATTACAGATGTTTTATACACAGGCCACCATGTTCAGAGGCTCAAAAGTAACGGGACAGTTACGGGGCAGGAATTTCCTTTCCAGAAAGCAAAATTTGGAGCGGAGAGGATTTAAATCGGTTACATAAACATGATTTGCTGAGGTTTGCAGCGGGGAAACAAACATTACTGAAGCCTGCCTCATATCACAGCCATCACTTACTGTCTACAGTGAGCACAGACTTCTCCAGAGTTTCAGGCAGGATGTGTCACAAACCTGTGAGTCTGATTCCTCTTTTGGTTTTGAATAAATGTAAAAAGCATCCACACAGTGAGGCACCTGAGCTCCAGGACCTCACGAGGAAACTTAAAGAATCTGTTTGACGTCTTCATGTTTTCGTGGAGTTAGATGTTCACGTCTTACTTGAGAGGAGCACTCTGCTTGTTAGCGTTGGATTTCTGTTTAATGTGTGAAAAAAGTGGTGACCTGCTGAAGGTTCACCGTTAAACTGCTGTGTTTGCTGTGTTCAGGTGCTGAAAGATGGTATGTTGGAGAATTTGACTCCTCAGCTCTTCCTCGATGTGAACAAACCTAAATATGACGGCACCGTAAACCTGGACAGGTGAGACGTTAATGAAGCGACTGACTGGCTGACTTTAATGAGGAAGTGCCCCTGTCTTATCTCCGGATGCTTCCGTTTTCCTCCTCAGAGTAACAAGGAAGCTGTGTCCACAGCTCAGGTACTTTGTGACCTTCTCTTCAGTCAGCTGCGGCCGTGGCAACGCTGGCCAAAGTAACTATGGCTACGCCAACTCAGCAATGGAGCGTCTGTGTGAAAAGCGGCGCTATGATGGCCTCCCGGGACTGGCCGTCCAGTGGGGCGCCATTGGGGATGTTGGGGTCGTTCTAGAGACAATGGGCGGTAACGACATTGTGATTGGCGGCACCCTGCCACAGCGCATCGCGTCCTGCCTGGAAGTGCTCGACTTCTTCCTGTGCCAGCAGCGCCCGGTGATGTCCAGCTTTGTACTGGCGGAGCGGACGGTGGTAAAGAGTGAGGCAGGAGGTCAGAAAGACTTGGTGGGCGCTGTAGCTCACATCCTAGGTAAGAGGAGAGTTATTCAGAAGTGTGAATCTCACGACACGCTGTCGTTTAGGTCCGCCTTCAGATTTCGAGTACCTTCCCTTTTTTTTTTTTTTTTTTGACTTGATCAGTCACAGAACCGATTCCCTGTCACCCACAGGTGTGCGGGACGTGAACAGTCTGAATGCTGACGCCTCATTGGCTGATTTGGGTCTGGACTCTTTGATGGGCGTGGAGGTTCGCCAGACCCTGGAGCGTGACTATGACATCGTCATGGCCATGAGGGAGATCCGCCAGCTCACCATTAACAAGCTGCGAGAGCTGGCCAATAGCAAGCCAGAAGGATCAAATGGTAACGGCTGCTCTCATGGATAAACGATCCGATCTGTGCACGTTTTAATAATGTGCACTCCAGTCTTATGATTGCTTTTTAAAATCAGTTTTTAACATTTTCAAAGACAACGAACAACAAACTGCAGGACATTTTGTGGAATGTTCAGGCTCTTCTTCTTGTACTCTGCTACAGTGAAGAGGGAAGGCGTGGGCTCTGTGTTGGAGTCTGATCCAACCAAGCTTTTAGTCGACCCCAGCAGCCCTACTGTGATTCCACTCAACAAGGTGCAGAGCCAGGAGAGGGCGCTGTTCCTGGTCCATCCCATTGAGGGCTCCATCGGAGCCTTTAAGACCCTCTCTGCTAAGCTTAGCGTGCCTTGCTATGGCTTACAGTGCACCAAAGGTATGTGATGAAAAGAAGCATCTAGAAAGAGCTACCACTACTGTAGTACCAAATGTTTGTAGACACCTGCTCATACCCTCTGTGTACGTAGTAAGCAATAAAGTTATTCCTCCTAGTAGCCATTTTTTCTCTGACATCTTTATAGTCTGGGCGGTCTTTGTGAGGTCATCACCAGCAGCTTCCCCACCAGCTCATCCATGTGAGCTCAGCTGGGCTCAGGTTAGGTGGTTCTGGATCAGGTCCTGTGCTGCAGCCCTTACAGAGACACTCGTGTTTTGACTGACTGTCCTGTTGAAAAGTGCGAACTGGACAAAAAATCAATGTATTGATTCATTTACAAACCTGAAAGGTTGTGCCTGTAATCTTATAGAGACACGAATACCAGTCAGAGAACTTCAGACCAACTTTGAGGCAGTTCTAGGCTTTCATGAGACAGGAGGAAAGACTCAAAACGTAAAGAACGATATTTTGCAGCAGGATATCAAGAATCCAAGAAGCCAACTCAGATCAAATTTCCTATATTTCAGTTCTTGTGGCCAGCTGGACCTAAACTGAGCCCCGTGAAGCCTAAGCGTGATGGTACAGACCACCCCTCATTTCTTTATATTCTGCTTTCAAGGAGCGAGACTTTCTTTAACTATGTGGGAAGTCTGAGCAACAGTTCTTCAGGCTTTCTCAAGGTGTTTCAAAGTGTTTCTGTGGACACTCACTGCTTTTTCACTCAGCGTCACTCCAGTGGCCCTGGACAGTGTGTCCTTAAAAATGTGAGGAAACTGGACAAGTGGAGGACAGAAGAAGTGTCAGGACTAAAAACACTGAAGGTCATGTCCTGAAGAAATGGGAACAAATCCAGCAAAGACCTTCAGTTGATCCATCTACTGGTCACTGAAGCCTCATCAGAAATGGTCTGTGGAAGGGTGGCTGTAAAGAAGACAAGGAAGGGAAGCGGGGAGAAAAGAAGTGGACTGAACATGAGTGGAAACAGGTCTGATGGAGGGATGGATGAACATCAACATTGTTGAAGCAGTGTGGGATCGTGCTGACGGAGAATATCCAAAGAAGAGCTTTGGAATGTCCTTCAAGAAGCCTGGAGAACTCTTCCTGAAGACGACTTGAAGAAATGAGTTGAGGCTGTGTTGAAGCTGGTTAGGATTGTCCAGTTGTTCGTGCTGCTTTGTGTCGTTTTTCCATTTCAGTTTGGATGTTTCAGCCAATCGTTGCACCTATTTCTCATTTTCCCAGCAAAATACAAAGACATGAAGGGTTCCTAAGACTTCTGCACAGAGCCGCATTAGTGTGGTGTAAAATTGGACACATGGAGACGTAAGGAGAAATTTTGGGAGTATGTAGGCCCTTAAAAATCAAAACCCTGCTCTTGTGCATAGCTGTCGATGATGCACTGTGAGTGGTCAGCACTGGACGCCCTGTGGGGTTGCACAGGAGGGTACTGAAGGAGGAGGGGCTTAAACCGAGTTTCTGCTTGTAGTCTGTGTCCAGACCTCTCTGATTACGTCTCAGTGTTAGTTCCACAGCTGGTCAAACTAACTGCCTCATCTGTTTCCTCTCCAGATGCTCCTCTGGACAGCATCCAGTCGCTGGCAGCCTACTACGTGAGCTGTGTTAGACAAGTCCAGCCAGAGGGGCCGTATCGAGTTGCCGGCTACTCCTTTGGTGCCTGCGTAGCCTTTGAAATGTGCTCTCAGCTGCAGAGCCAGAATCAGCCTGTGGACTACCTGTTTCTCCTCGACGGATCCCACTCGTATGTGGCAGCGTACACGCAGGTTAGAGACGCACATTCTCTGTGTGAAATGTCTCTCTGCCTCTGACAGACAGCGTCTGTAGAAAGGGTTAACCCTATGACACAGCACAGGGTAACAGTGGGCAGCAGAGCCCAACACACAGTGGTAACACAAACTACACAGGTTTAATGACACGTGAGGAATGGATGGAGAGGGACACCAGTGCATCATGGGAAGTGCCTAATCTTAGCAGCACAGAGGGCGTCTACGCGCCGCGCTGAATTAGTCAGTCTGTCTCAGTCCAGTGTGGTGCCACGTTCAGGCTTACAGAGACCCCAGCTCTGAGAAGTTTTCATCACACTAACTGGTACAGAAATGTGCTTGGGGCCAGAATATTTTTATGAATATTAAACAGAGAACAGCATGATGTCATCCTGCTGACTCAGCATGTTTTACTGAGAAACCTGATGGATTTTTCTTATAGTCCCTCTCTTTTCTTTACCTTTTACTGACGTTAGAAACAGAAATATGTTTATTTTTCTATGC
>VUQH01090113.1:17180-29933 GCA_015106775.1 Etroplus canarensis | reverse complement strand
TACAGTAATATTAATGGACTGTGTGTCTCCTTCTTTGTAAAGCCCAAATATGTTTCATGGTTCTTTAGATGGTAAAGGCTGCTGACCCCTGCCCTAGACCATTACACCACCAACAGCAGCCTGAACTGTTGCTACAAGGAAGGAAGAATCCATGCTTTCATGTTGTTTACAGCAAATTCTTCCCCTACCATCTGAATGTGGCAGACAGAAACAGACACTCATCAGACCAGGCAACGTTTTTCAGTCTTCTATTGTCCAGTGTTGGTGAGTCTGTGTGAACTGTAGCCTCAGTTTCCTGTTCTTAGCTGACAGGAGTGGCACCTGGTGTGGGCACATTGGACCTTCTGCTGCTGCTGCAGCAGAAGGTCCAATGTGTGATCTCCCCAAAAAGACGAAAATAGAAAAGAGTTTTAGGTGAGACGTTTGAGACGTTTGCAGAAGGAGAAACATATGAACGAGCCAACCAGCAAAAGACCTGTTCTGCCAGCTATTTTTAAAAAAGTGAATGCATAACTGTTAGCGGTCTTTCCTTTGGGTGGGTGCTCCACACAAACACTTCCACAAATAAAATGTCAAGATATCGCCCAAACTTAGTCTTCATCTGATGATACTTATCAGGTCATCTACATCTGAGTGTCTCTGGGCAGTTTGTTTAGCCTGTTGGTGCTGCTGTGGTCACAGTGGTCTGTTCCTCCATCACACCAGTGCTGATCAGAGCTGCAGACTGATTACACTGCCACCCAGAGGCGTAATGTGTTTTGGGTAGTCTGTTCATTTGTCTGTATCCTGCAACCACTGCAGGAGCTGACTTATTTACTGGATCTTTATGAAACTTTGTGTGGTAAACATGTATACTGGGTAGAAGAACTGATAAAAGTTGTGGGGTCAAAGATCAAGGTCACATGGGCCTGTCAATGAAACATCATTGCCACCATAGGAGCTGACTGGGCTGCTGGATCCTTGCCAATACTTGTATTGTTGATCACTAGGATGGGGAGGAGAACTGAGAACATTTTAGAGGTCGTGAGGTGCGATGGAGTCTGCCATCACCAGGTGTAGCACGCCAATTTCCAAACATACACTGCACCCTGGACAGGTCGCCAGTCTGCCGCAGGGCTGAAAGTGATGTTTCATGTAAGTGGTTCATGTAAAGATCTTTCTTCTGTTTTGGAAAGTTGCAGGGAGGTTCCACTTTATGCCCCAATATATGTTGTGTCTTTCAACTTCTTGTATTTTGAAATCTCAGCAACAGAGGTGGTAAACAGTGGGCAGAAATAATCCAACCTTATCCTTTAAACTGCAGTGATTTAGAATAAAATGAGTAGGTCTGGATGCAACGCGTATCTTTCATTCAGTTATTCAGCTGCTTCTCTCTGCAGCATCAAACCGGCACACAGACTCTGTGGAGGTGAAGCCATCAGCTTGTTTTTCCTCAGGTCACAGTGGGCAGAGAGCCCAGTTTGGTGACTGCTGCTGTACCAGGCAGGCGTAGAAGAATAAGGCTGTCTGTGTTTGGCTGGAATGTGGATTTTCTACCTAATTAACCTTCACGTTGTTGTGCAAGCCCACCGCTTTCTGCACGATGGAAACAGGCGATAGGCCCAGCCACCCTGTTGTTCTTTCTTTAAGCTGTTAAAGTTTTGAGGGTCCAACAACGGAGAGGCTTTGTTCGTGCATGAGGCACGAGACCGAGCTGATACAATCCCACTCAGCCAAGCAGAACTCCATTAGCCCGCAGATTGAAGCGGCCTCTGGCTAATAAAACTAATTGGATCACATTTTCACCATGATGGAGTTTTATTGTCGCCCTGGTCTGGGCAGGAGGTTAAACTGGATGCTTGAGATTCTTCAAACACTCAAAAGCACAAGACTGCGATCAAACCCTGATTAAAAAGAATACACCGAAGGTTTTAAAGCTCAGAGAAAATCAAAAACCAAACAACTGTGGACTTGAAGACTGAAGTGGAGCATGAAATATTGAAGTCATGCAGCATCACGACTTTAGATTTTTAGCAAATGACAGTCTGAACGTTTAAGTCCTGTCCACATGTGAAGAGTTTTGCTGCTTGATGTTCTGTTATAGCTGAGAGTTGGTCACGAGTGGGCACTTCAGGCTGTTATTGTCCAGGTAAAACTTCCCATTCCAGATGTTTATGCTCATTATTCTTAAGTGCATCTTCTGTGTGTCTGCACTGCAGGAAGCAGGATCTATCAAAGTTCTTTGTTAGCTCCTTATTTCAGGATCTTGTACTCTCAAGTACAACAGGAACGTGTAAGTGCACCATGATGTACCATGATGTGAAAAACTCGGCACATCCCATGATTTAATAGCTTGTGGAACCAGCTCTAGCAGGTTTTCTGCATGACATTATCAGTTTCTCACGTTATTGTGAAGGAATTTGGCCCACTCTTCTTCATAATATTTAGTGTCTCTGTAGTGTAGTAGTTATGCAAGCAAAAGTTTCCCGGTTCAACCCTGGGTGGAGACACAGCCTCCTCCCACAATGGGAGGGTTACATCAGGATGGGCGTCCGGTGCAAAATCTGTGCCAAATTACGTATGTGTATTCATCTGCTGTGACGACCCTTTGGGAAATACAGGGGAGCAGCTTTATTATTTACAGCCTTGCTTCTGTTCATTGAGGTTTCCAGGTGTTTTTTTATGCACAGCTCTTTTAAGGTCCCACCACAGCATTTCAGCGGGGTTAAGGTCTGGACTTTGACTGGGCCATTGCAACACCTTTTTTTCTTTTTTAGCCAATGTATTGGAGAGTTGCTGCAGTGCTGTGGGATAGATGGCCTCACATTTGACTCTAGAATCCTTTGGTGTACAGACAAGATCATGGTCAACTCAATGGTCAGCCTCCACTTTGGTCTGGTCTGTCCAAAGGACATTGTTCCAGAAGTCCTGTGGTTTGTTCAGATACAGATTTGTGAACCTAAGCCAAGTTGCCATGTCCTTTTTAGAAAGAAGAGGCTTTCTCCTGCAACCCTTCCAAACACGCCATACGTGTTCAGTCTTGCCATGAACTTTAATCCTTAATCTGCTAACTGAGGCTTGTAGAGTCTGAGATGTAGTTCTTGGGTTTTTTGCAGTTCCTTTGAGGATTGCATGGCTGTATTTCCTGGGTCGTCCACTCCTAGGAAGATTGTGTCATTGTGTTAACACACACCTGAATGCTCCAGAGCAGCAAACTGACAAAACTTCTGCTTTCATAGAGCTGCTCACACTGGCTGATGATTAGTAAATCAAGCATTGATTAGCAGAGCCTGGCTGATACTGACCCTCTGAGTTTGTGTGGAAGGAGTAAGGGTGGACTTGGTTAAGTGCATGTTGATTCCAAGGGACAAGGGGATCCAGAAGAGTTGTTTTTTCTTTGGAGAATTCAGTTTGATACATATTGTTAGAGATGTGGAGCACAGTGTCTGATTTTTCCCTGTGTTGTTATTGTTCAGAATCCTTTAAGAAATGCCTAGACCAAGGCCCACCTCTGGGAAGATTTTTATCCAGATCTTTCTGTTTCACTCATGGTGGACTGGAGAGGCAGATATTTCTCTGTTAATGCAAAGAAGAAAACATCTGAACATTTTTGTTTTAAGTGGAATCATGCTCCTCTTCATTTTCTACATACATCTACCTACAGAATCACCAACCCTCCCAGTAAACTCCCTCCCTCCCAGTTCTGGTTGGCTCCATCAGTGGTTGAAGTTACTCAGATGTAGACTTTGTGAAGTCTGTAGTCTGAGGCCACACTCACGTGCCTGTTGGAGCTCTGCGGTCCTCCGTGTCAACACAGAAAGTGGACGGAGCTGTCGACCAGCATAGCTCAACCCGAATTCAACAAGGCCAACACTGTTCTTGGCAAAAACCGCTGCAGTTTCTTTTTTTTTTCCCACTTTGCGGTTTGCTCAGCGTTGCTGTGGACTCAGCTGAGTGCCGGGCAGCGCTCACAAAAGACAAATTTAAATCGGACTCCGAGCACCTCAGATGGCATTCGAGCGAGCAAACAGATTTCACATGACTTTAATGAAACACAAAAGAGGAGAGACGCGCACTTTGATTCTGTAATTCAACAATTTTCTCCAAACGAGCGTCTGAAAAAAGAGCAATCTCCCTCTGAACTAAATAATGCAAACATTAGAGGCTGCTGAACGAACGCTCACACACACACACACACACTCATCCTGCTTTGATTACTCAGATGATGGAGGAAACTGTAATAGTACAGCTCATGATAATGAGGTTTGTTTGGTGCCTGCAGCTGTAATTTCAGGAGTCTTCTGTCTGCACCGCCGGACTGAGAGGCTTTGGTTAGCATGTTGAGGGGTGAAGATGGTGGTGGAAAAAGCTCAACATGACCATGAAATGGGACCTCTGTGGTGTGTATCGGTGGATGTTGATGATCATCTAATAAGAATGTAATTCCTAGTAAGGAAATGTAGGAAACTCCAAAGGTTTTATTTGCTTCTTATAATATCTATGAAAAGAGTAGGTCTTTGCTTTGTCTGTTTACCTTAAATTAAACTTAAAACACCTTTTACAAAGTACACAGCTATACAAGTAAACTGGCTGGATTAAAGACAGCTTTGTTTCTAACTGAGCCACAACTGGGAGGAGGAGGTTGGGGTGGATGGCAGGCATGTAGAGCTTTCAACTGTCATGACAGGAAAGAAAGAAAAGGGAAAAAGCTATATCTGTTATTCAGTTAGTGTATCCTTTTAGCTCTCTGTTTCTAATAAACATTTTATTAATAAAAAGGGATTAAAGAACCAGATGTTCTGATTTAATGTTGTTTTTGCTGCTCAGCTGGCAGCCATCCATTTATGCTCACAAATTACAATAGGCAGTCACTGAAAAAGTTAACTTTGACTGAGCGTTCTCTGATTATTTTATCTACACTCTCCTGTCACTTCTTTTGTTACACCTGTGCAACTGCTTGTTAATGCATATAGCTAATCAGCTGATCACAAAGCTGCAACTCAGTGCATTTAGGCATGTAGAAATGGTCGAGAAAACCTGCTTAAGTTCACGGTGAACCTCTTTCAAACAAGAGAAAGTATTCAGTGAGTTCTCTGGGTAACTCAGTAACTCAAAGAACCACTGGTTACAACCAAGGTATGCAGAAGAGCATCTCTGATGGGCTACAGCAGCAGAAGAGCACACCATGCGCCGCTCCTGTCAGGTAAGAGCAGGAAACTGAGGCTAAAATTTACATGAGTTCACCAACACTGGAGAATAGAAGTTTGGAAAAACATTTCCTGGTCTGATGATGCTTGATTTCTTGATTTCTTTCTTATTTGAATCTGTGCTGGGAGGAATTAAACAGGAGGTCCAAGGTGTACCTAATGAAATGGTCAGTGAGTGTATATACTTTACTTTCTCTTCATGCTCAGAGTAGAATGGCTTTCCGAAGTCCATCCCCTGTATGCAGAGCTCTGTCTGAACCACTGCACAATTAATGAAACATCCGACTGGTCAAGGCAGATGGTTGCCCCTCCCTGATCTTGGTTCTGCCGGAGGTCTCTTCCTGTTAAAGGGGAGTTCTTCCTTCCCACAGTCGCCAAGTGCTTGCTCATAGGGGATCATCTGATTGTTGGGGTTTTCTCTCTAATACTGTAGGGTCTTTACCTTACAGTGTGAAGCACCGTGAGGTGACTTTTGTTGGGACTTGGTGCTATATAAATAAAACTGAACTGAATGTTATAACAGTTGGATAAAGCTGCATGGTTCAAGGGTTGTTTTAATCTGCACCAAGGAAGTATAACTGCAGAATAATCCCATTTTCAAGTTTTCTTGTGGGAGTTGTGTGTCAATTCATGGGAACATTGCTTACAGGAACTGATAAAGGTAAATTCACTCTAATTTTATTGTTATTCTTCTGTCAAATGGCCCCAAAATAGTGCCATCCATACTGTTTCTACCCTAAACCTCCCAAATTAGGTTAGCCAGTCTCTGTTTTGTGTGTTAGTTGGTGGGGGGGGCTCAGTGTGAGTGTCTGAAAGCTCCTGGTCTAAAACAACATAACCTGAGCTTTGATCTGTATGTATTAGCATTGTGTGGATGTCACTGTGTTACGTCACCCTGCTGCTGATGTTCTCAGAGCAGCTTCCAGCCAAGCCGACAACCAACCAGGATCACCGTTTCCCCCAACAGCTGCTTCCAATTACCCACATAATACCCTCCCTCTCTCTCTCCCTCTCTCTGTGTGTGTTTTCCCACAACATAATAAACTCCCTTCGCTCGCCCTCGCTGTCCACAGTCATACAAGTGGACTTGGCGTGTAGTCAGTAATGCCTGTGTGAAAATAATAACGCTCTCAGTCACATGTAGCTGCGACAGAACAGAACAGCCAGTGTTCACATGATTCTGGGTTTACCCCAGATTACATGTTTGCTGATGGCATCCATAAAGTTTCACTCAGCTGCATGTTGTTTTTGTTTTCAGTTGTGTTTTTAATGATGGACTTTTGGACATTTTTACCATCTTTATTTAAGGAAGTGTGACTCCTGCTGGAAAAGACCTCTCCCTTCAGGGTGTAAATGTCATTTTTCATTTCTTCATGACTTCAAGGGCTGGTTCTTTTTTCCTGCTCTACATTTTTATAAAAAGGCTCATGCAAAGCCCCCCAGCCCTGTTGTCAAGCTCCCCCTAAAGAGGATTTGTTCAGATTGGAAAAACATACACCCAGTTATCCCCTTTGCTGTATCCTGGGCACATCTTTCCATCCCTCCATCTGTGCTTCCATCGTCCCTGCAGCTTCGGCTCTTCAGGAAAATTACTCCTGATGTGCTGCGGGTTTATTTCCATTGCTTTTGAGCATTGTGTCGTCCTCGTGCTGGCTCTGTTCGGGCAGTTTTTCCGTTGGTGCTCAGTGGGTTCTGCATTCAGTTTGGCTTTGCAGCGGTGTGTTGGAAGCTGACTGGTGAAGCTCCCAGATGTATCTGGCTCTGGATCACCAACCCGTGTATAAAAAAACACAACCTGCTGATACTGAGCTCCATATTTCAGACACTGCCGTGCTGGTTTTGGAGTGCCTCGTTAGGATAAAACATGCTTTATTTATCCCATATTTGGGAATATCCTTTGTCACAGTAATTGCAGCAACAACAACAGCAATAATAGTAAGAGTTGTAGTCTCAGCTAATACTTGCTAGTGTGGTTGGGAAGCTGCATCCATAGACTGTACAGGTGCATCATTGTGGGTTTTCACAGGACTGTCAAAAAGTAAGCACACCCTTATTACTCCCAAAGGAACTACGAGGGCAAGCATCAGCCAGGTGCTGCCGTTTGGAGCTACAGCACAGATTTCAAGTGTCAAGTTTACTGACATTTACCAGTAACAGTGGAACCTAATTACCATTCATCTTTTAAGACCCAGGGATCCCATTTGCATATGTATTTTTAAATGCCGGTAGAACTGCAACCAAATGTCCCAGAGCACTGTTTCCTTCCACTGATGGGTTTGCAGAAATCAAGTAAAAAGCAAAACACAACAAAAACGTTCCAATCCAGACGCAGATGCTTTATCAATCTGATCAGCTGTTCACAACACTTCCCACATTGGAATATACCTCATCACATAGTCAGCTTGAACTATCAGGTGGTTTTCATGTTTTCACTCACTGCTACAACAGGAAGTGATGTCATTACCCAGGGAATTGTAGTTTTAAATTGTAGTCCTGTCACAGCTCTGCTTTTGAAAAGTAATGTTTGACTTTGTGTCTTTCTGTATAGAAGTTCCCAGGGCACTAAGAAATTTAATTCACTGCAGTTTATTTTGTTGTACATACTGTCTTTTTGACAACTGTGCACAATATGCATTTTATTTTCATTTCTGTACAGTTTATAGAAATGAGTATCTCAGAAATGAACTTATGGACACACTCAAATCTAATTTTCTGTAGTTTGAAAGGATTTTGTGCAACTTTTTTCATTTACACTTTTGAGGGACACAGCTGTGACATTTGTGTATCTACAAAAAAGAAAAATGATTTTAAATTTCATGGTGGTTTATTGCACTTTTTAGCAATTTATTTAGTTACTATGGATTTATTACATGTATATTATTAGAATTTAGGCTATAAATGTTGTATAGAAAGTTGAAATTCTTAAAAAAAAGACCCTACAGTTTGTAAAAATGTAAAGATAAGCTCTGATTTGTTGTATAGTAGGTGATAAAGGGTTAATGAAATTCTTTTTGGACTCATGGCTCTCTTAAATTTGCACAATAATAATAATAATAATAAAATAACAACACATTAAAATAAATATAGCTTTCGTAGCACAGAGCAGAGAGTCAAGGTGTTTTGGTGAAGGTGCAAGGTGTTCCTGTTTGTCTGCAGGTCTGTACCCTGATGGCTTGTGGGTAGAAGCTGTCTCTGAACCTGCTGGTGCAGGTCTGGATGCTCCTGTGCTCCACAGAAATCTGAAGCTGCTGACTCTTTACACCTCTGCTCCCCTCCTAACTCAGGATTGTCTTCAATGAAACCTGTGAAGAAGTTTATTACAAATGCAGATCAGTTCAACATGAAGCCAGGAGGTGTTCCTGGAGCTCTTTTTACCCCAAAGAAATAGATCCTGTACTGTGAAGCAGCTTGATGGAGTGTGCTCTGAAGGAACAGGAACACTTTCACTGCCACTCTGGACCTGGTGTGCAGACATAAATCACAGGCCCATGAAGGAACCTTTACTCCTGGGACAGTTCCTGGTAGCTTTCTGTTGAAAAAACCCACCCTGTGTAGCCTGCAGTCATAAATCTGATGATAATTGAAGTAAAAGCTTCAATGCAGAGAGAACAGCGGGTTCATAGGAAGGTTTCACATCACTTAGACTGCTTAGGGCTGAAAGATTTAATGAGTATTGAACCATGTAAATATTTGGAGTCTGTGATTTGATTTATGCAATATTTCCGTCATATTTGAGTCATTGCTCAGTTTATTCCATGTTTTCTTCAAAGCAGATTGTGCTCCTCTGATTTCTCTGGTCGTCATTGTTTTCCAGCTTTAGCTCCTCTAACTGTTGTATAATGAGCAGAGGGAGCCGTGCCTCAGCTTCCTGTGGTTTCTGGTGACTCTTGCTCTTTTGGTATTCTCTGGCTCGGGGCAGTTCTTATGTAAGAGGACAGGTTCTGCTCAGGATTTAACTTGTTTGGTATGTTTTTAATGATGCTGATTGCTAAACTATAGCTATTAAAGAAGTTCCAGTAAGAATTAGAAAGATCAAAACAGCCATCATTTAAATAAATAAAAACTGAGGATTTCAGGTTTGCACCTTTTTCTTCCTCCACCAGCGTTTGGGTCAAAACTCCCCTCAGTGTGCCTGTGCAGGCAGTTCATTTAACACCAGACTGAGCACAGGTACAATGCATAGAACAAAGTATTGGGACACAGCTCCTAATGACTGAATCCAGGTGTTTGATTCAGTCATTAGGTGGATGTTGGATTCAGTCCCACGTCCACAAGTGTGGAAAACCCAGCAGCTAGCCGTGCAGTCTGCCTTTACAAACAACAGGGACAGAATGGGTGGTTCTAAAGAGCTCACTGAATTCCAGCGTGGCACTGTAATAAGAAGACACCTCTGCAACAGAATCAGAGTCAGGATACTCTGCCCTGACTCAGTAGCTTCCTCTGGCATTGACATCAGCACACAACATTGCACCAGGAGTGACCAATCACTCTTCTCTATCTGGCAGTCTGGTAGATGAGTCATGTGCTAACTGTAAAAAAAAAAATAAAGCAATAAAGTTTGGTGGAGGAGGGATAATGCAATGGGGTTGTTTTTCTGGGGTTGACCTAGTCCCCTTGGTTCCGCTGAAGGGCTATCTTCTTGTCCAAGACATTTTGGACAATTCTATGCTTCCAACTTTATGGGAAGGCCCTTTTCTCTTCCAGCATGACTGTGCCCCAGTGCACAAAGCAAGCCCCATAAAGCCATGGTTGGATGAGTTTAGTGTGGAAGAACTTGACTGGTCCACACACAGCCCTGACCTCAACCCCATCTAACACTTTTGGGATGAACTAGATTAGGGATTGTGAGCCAGACCCTCTCATCCAACATCAGTGTCTGACCTCACAAATGCTCTTCTGGATAAATGAGCAAAAATTCCCGCAGACACTCCATCATCTTGCAGAAAGCCTTCCCAGAAGACTGGAAGATGTTCTAGCTGCAAAGGGGACCAACTCCATATGAATGAGCATGGATTTTGAGTGGGATGCAGGGTCAGAGGGCTGAACACCATGTGGCCATTTGTTATTCATTGGACTCGGTTGTCCTATAACGCTTAGTATATTCCTCTGCACTGAGTGAGTGCTGAAGTGTCTGTGTCTTATGGTTAAGAACGGCAGTTTGTGTTTTTCAGAGCGCTCTGCCGGGGGGGGGGCTTGTGGACCAGAGATTTAAAAGTGATCATTTGTTACTGGAAAGTCAATCATACATCCAAAAAGAGAAGGAAGGTAGTCACAAACAACGCTTTTTTAAACACGACTTCCAGAAGGAAGGAAATTCAGCTAAAAACTAACAATGTGGAAAATTTTCACCAGGAATGGAGACTCTGATTCGATAAATATAATGATAAGACACAAAAATCCAGGTGTGGCTTTGTTCCAGCTGTGTATTTTTCTCTTTCTGGGGGAATAAAAAGCTCAGAGGTCACTGTGCCCATACAGTGACAGCAGGACAGGAAGTGTGTGATGGGATGTTTGACCCTTTACACAGGCTTGAATCAAACACAGTTCGCAGGAAATCAGCATGTCCTGTGCACGTCTGTGTGCATCTCTGACGTCACGTTGTTTACAGCCAGGGCGGGAAATTCCTGCAGCTGCAGCCAGATGTTGCTGCAGTTTCTCTGCAGGTCGGTTTGGCAGGAAGCCGACTGTCCGGGACAGAGATGAACGTCCGTTCATACAGATTAAATTGAAAAGCTGCTGCTCTGTTTTTCAGGCTTGGCTGTGAAATGTTGTCCGACAAATTAGTGTGCCTGGTAGCGCTGAGGTTTACTGATACAGTTACAGTCTGTAACATGATAAATAGCATCAGGTTTTTGACTCCTGTGGGCTGAAAAGGTTTGTGTTGTTCTTCAACATCGAAGTGAACTTGTCCACGGCTGCTGACCTGGCCTGTCTCACCGTATGAGAACCGCTGTCCTGCAGCCTGTCAGCTACACAATGGAAGAACTAAATGTTTCCAGTTTTTCTTTGTATTTAAGTCCAGAACCATCAAACGGGTCATTTTGACTCCTTTGTTGATTCAAAATCCAGTAACTCTGTTAAAATAAAAGCCCATCAGCTTACATTTCCTTACATTTCCTAAAATAGGTTTATTCATCATACAGTGAATTTGGGGATGTGTGAAATAAAAAGAAAAAAAATATGACCACCTATACCTAGAACCACCAAGGGGATCATTTTGGCTGTTAAAGAAATCAACATAAGTTGCTGCGATCAGCAATCGCAATAAGCATGTCTTGCTTGCAGCATGTAGTGTTTACATACATCCTTATATGAGGCCTGTTATATCATGAGCCAGAGCTAGCTAGATGACATTGGCAGTGACTATATAGGGGAGAAAAACGATGAATAATTATTGCAGAGCCGAACGGGCTGGGATTTGAGTGGATGGCTGTGCGGAGCAGCGGGGGAAGCTCGTCCACTTCGAGCAATAAATCCAAGCAAGCAAAGAGTGAAATCCAGAGCAGAGGAGCCGAATCAGACTGGTTTCAAACCTGAGGAGGAACGCAGAGGAGGTGAAGCTGCAAACTGAGGAGCATGACTGGCTGTGCAGAGCAGCTGGGGAACTTCAGCTAAATCTGAGCTAATCTGAGCGAGTAAAGAGTGAAATCCAGAGCAGAGTAGCAAAATCAGACGGGTTTTTCACCTGAGGAGCAGAGTGCACGGCAGATGATCCAGTGAAGAGGAGGCAGATGTAGATGGTGTGATATCTTATGTTGTAGCAACTGTGGGGTGAATTTTAAAATGTAGGCAGTGAACTGTTTAATCTGTTTCATACTGTGTTTTTATAACTTCTTTATTTCTGAGTCACTAAAATGACACATTATCATAATTAGTGTTAAACATTTCCAAAATGTTCTTCTGCAATCATTAACCTATAATATGTGTTAGTCATTGTGTTGTTTGTTGAACCCCTTGTTTATTACTGTATTCTAAAAACTATTTTACCTTTACGACCTGTAAAGAAAGAATCTAAGCCATTTTTAAAGCTGATAAACTTCCTAAAACTTGACCTTAAAAACTTCTTTTGTCAACTCTTACGTATAAGTAGAAATGTTTGATGAAATTAACAACTTTATAAAAAATGACATCTTTGTTATTGGTGATTCTAGTTTTAAATGACACAAAGACTCACCTCCATGGCTTCATCACTGCTTCCAGTGTTCATCTGTTGGTGTGTGTGTTAGGCAGTGTTCAGGAATGTGACTTAGACAGCTTTCCTGCTTCTTCTTCTTTTGCTTTCAGCTGCTCTCTTTAGGAGTCTCCTCTGTGGATCATCTGCTTCCATCTCACCCTGTCCCTGCATCCTCTTCCCTCACACCAACCCTCTGCATGTCCTCCTTCACTGCATCCATGAATCTTCTCTGTGGTCTTCCTCTTCTCCTCCTGCCTGGCAGCTCCATCTTCAACATCCTTTGTCCAATATATCCACTATCCCTCCTCTGAACATGTCCAAACCATCTCAGCATTATCTCTCTGGCTTTGTCTCCAAACTTCTCAACCTGAGCTGTCCCTCTGATGTACTCAT
>VUQH01090113.1:0-17160 GCA_015106775.1 Etroplus canarensis | reverse complement strand
ATCATCTGCTTCCATCTCACCCTGTCCCTGCATCCTCTTCCCTCACACCAACCCTCTGCATGTCCTCCTTCTCTACATCCATCAACCTCCTCTATGGTCTTCCTCTTCTCCTCCTGCCTGGCAGCTCCATCTTCAACATCGTTTGTCCAATATGTCCACTATCTCTCCTCTGAACATGTCCAAACCATCTCAGCCTGAGCTGTCTGCTGCCTCCAGCTCCACCCCTTGCACTTCTGTCAGTGCAGCCATCTCCAGATCATACAGCAGGTCTCACTACCGTCTTGTAAACCTTCCTTTTCTGCTATCCTTCTCGTCTCCACCCACTCCACCCTGCCTGCAATCTCTTCTTCACCTCTCTTGTTCTCTGTCCATTGCTTTGGATGGTTGATCTCAAGTATTTAAACTCATCCACCTTCTCTACCTCTATTCCTTGTATCTTCACCATAGACATGAGGTCTATGTGTGCAAATCATAACTGGATACCAGAATAACCCAATCAGGTGGTTCAGTTCTCTGTGAGAAGATCCTAGATTTTAAACTTCTGTCTTCTGTCTTTAGACTTTTATAATGAACCTGACTGGTTATTTTTAATCTATATCTAACTCACTTCCTCGTTTGGTTCAGATTGTGTGGATGAGTCAAACACTCCTGTCTGGGTCAACATCTTGATAAGAAGGTTGAGTCTAACCTGGTTTGTCCACACAAGTACTTCTTTGGAGAGTTTGAGTTGCTGCCATCTCGTTGGTGTTAGGGCTGTACCCAAATCAAAATTTTGTCAGTCAAATTGGGTTCTTCCATTTTCCTTGATGATTTGAATATCTGTTCCTTTTACTTTCCTGGCATAATACCACTGGGCTACCACGTGCCATCGGCCGAATAATGAGCCAGAGAACAAAAACAAACTTTAAAATAAATTTATGGCACTGACTGTAATGAGAGAACTGACACCTTCATAACTTATTGTTTTAAATAGTTTGCTTTGTTGTTGTTGAATGAGATACTTCTTGCTCACAGTTTAAGTTAAACATAAAAGGCCTGTCTGTCTCATCATTTTGTAGCTGGTGGAAAACACAGACTCTGATTGTGTAGGTAACCCTTTTTCACAGTCATGTGTGAAGGTTCTAAGGTTTCACAGGTTTTGGTCTTTAGTAGGTCTTAAAATAAGATGAATACACCCTCAGGTGTGGCATGGTGGTGTGGTGGTTAGCACTGTTGCCTCACAGCAAGAGGGCCCAGGCTCAAATCCAACAGCCAGCCAGCTTAAGCTCTTCTATGTGAGGTTTGCATGCTCTCCAGGTGCTCCAGCTTCCTTCCAAGGACATACAAAGGGGTTAGGTTAACTCTAAATTGACCATAGGTGTAAATGGTTGTCTGTGTCAGCTCTGGTGACCTGTACCCAACCTTTTGCTCCATGAAAGCTGGGATAAGCTTCAGCGCCCCCTGTGACTGTGAATTTGATAACAAGATGAATGAATCACGTCATGTCATAATTTCCTTAGCAATAACTAAATCAAAATACAACAGTCTTGAAAAGCTAAGTCCACTCTTACGTCTTCCATAGGTCAGTATTAGCTAGGTGCTGCTAATCAATACGCTGATTAACTAATCATCAGCCAGTGTGAGCACCTCTATAAAAGCACAAGATTTAGTAGTTTGCTGTTCTGGACCATTCAGGTGCGTGCTAGCACAATGCCACAATCTTTCCAGAAGTGGACGTCCCAGCATATTCACCCTGAGGACAAACCATACAAAAAACCCAAGAGCTACATCTCAGACTCTAAAGGCCTCAGTTAGTCAAAGTTTATGGCATTGCAATTAGATTTGGACTTGTGTAGCCACAGGACCTGGGCACCTTGCAGTCCCTGGGTCCACCGTGAACTCCTTTGTATACCAAAGTATTGGAGAGTCAAACGTGAGGCCATCTGTCCGACAATTAGGCCCAAATTGGTTCGTGCAACAGGACAATGATCCTACACACAGCAGCAAATCTACAACACAATGGCCTAAAAAGAAAATTATCACGGGGCTGCCATGTTCTCGTCAAAGTCCAGCCCTAATCCTGATTGAAATACTGTTGTGGGACCTTAAGAGAGCTGTGCATATGCCTGCAAACCTCTATGAACTGAAGCAATGTTGTAAAGGAGAGTGGATCAAACTTCCTTCACAGGGATGTGAGAGACTGAAAAAGTCACACAGAAAACCATGCCTCAGGTTATTGCTGCTAAAGAAGGTTCTGCAACTACTGAATCAGTGGGATGCAGTCATGTGAGTTTTTCACATGACTGATGTACATCTGTCAAAATCATCCTTTGTTCCCAATGGTGGCCATTGCAGTGATGAGTGTTTCACATGACATTTGGACGGCTAAAAGTAACGTCCATCTTGCATCAAAGAGTTCTTGAAGCTTCCTGGACACTGACATGGACTAAGTCATCTTTTTAATCAGGTAGGTAAGACAAGCTTTGCTGCTTTGTGATAAACACCTTCTTTGATGGTGTCAAGTCAGTCCTCTCTGCTCCTGGACAAAGTGTCAACTCAGCACATTTCCAGAATCCCCTCTGTTTGTGTCGGCTTGTCTTTGGTCTTCGTTGGTATCAGAGGTGTTTTCTCAGCCCCGGCCTGGCTGCCCGGTCACATCAGGATCATTTCCGCAACTCTGCCCACAAAACAGCCTCAAAACACAACAGGCAGCAGCCACAACTGCACCGTTTGTCTTTGACATACTTTGTTCACCTCAGTGAGTTTACTGTAAAAGCTTTCACATTCCTCTGAGGCTCAGCGGCCGCAGGCTCCGACCTTCAAGGACCAAGCCGGGATGGTACAAACTGCAGAGAGCTGTAAATCTCAGGCAGTGTTACCGGCTCAGAAACAAACGCTCCTTTCTCTGGGTTTCCTCTTAGATGCACTTAACGGACTCTGAGCTTGTTTACAGCTGAACGCAAGATCTTTAATCACGTTTTCAGGACAACAAGAGAAACATTGTTCTCCTGTGGCCTCCATGAAACAGCTAAAACATCACAAGCAGTGCAGATGGGGAAGGTGGAGAGAGCGGGCTGAGTGTGGAGGTGTTAGCCTGAGATTTTTCTTTAAAAAAGTATCTGCACTTAAAGCAAAGGTCCTGGTCTATAGTCTTAATTTTGTCCTGGCACTCATTCCCATCAGATATGGTGCTTTATGTAACTTCAGCAATGAAACAATGTCATGGCGAGTCTGGGCGTGGACCGCACTTAGATGGCCTTTTGTCCAAGACAGATTCTTTTCTTTAGCCTGTGCACACAAGGACCTACGACTTATAAATATAACTCCTTCGTCAGTGCAGCCTTGGCAGATTTAATCAGAAGAAATCTCAAACAATTACACAAGAATGGTCAACCATAAACAACAGCCAAGAATGAGCACTCATGGGTCATATAAGTCATGTTTATTGTAGCACAGAAGCTCCTTTCACCTCAGATAAAACAAGGATTATAGTAACAGTCTGGCATCTTGGGAAATGTGATTTTTAGTTTCTGTTAAGTAAATACAGTAAAAATATCAGGCCAGCTACACATTACACCTGTTATTGCGTGTTATAGTATCCCATTCTAAATCCATGGACATCAATAAAGAGTTGGTTCCTTTGCAGCTACAACAGCTTCCACTTTTCTGGGAAGGCTTTCTACAAGCTTTTGGAGTGCGTCTGTGGGAATTTTTGATCATTCATCCATTTGTGAGGTCAGACACTGATGTTGGATGAGAGGGCCCGACTCACAAAGTCCATACTAGTTCATACCAGAGGTAATGGATAGGGTTAAGGTCAGGGCTCTGTGCAGGCCTGTCAAGTTCTTCCATATCATCCTTTATGGAGCTTGCTTTGTGCACTGGGGCACATTCATGCTAGAACAGAAAAGGACCTTCTCCAAAGTGTTTCCACAAAGTTGGAAGCATAGAATTGTCCAAAATGTCTTAATAAGCTGAAGCATTAAGATTTCCATTAAGGGGCCCAGGCTAGCCTCAGAAAATCAACCCCATAGCATCCTCCACCAAACTTTACAGTCAGTCAGGTAATGTTCTCCTGGCATTCATCAAACCCAGAATGGTCCATCAGGCTGCCAGATAGAGAAGTGTGATTCATTGCTCCACAAAATATGCTTCCACTGCTGCAGAGTCCAGTGGTTGGATACTTTATAACACTCCATGTGATGCTTGGTATTGTGCTTGGTGATCTAAGGCTTTAATGCAGCTGCTTGGCCATGGAAACCCATGTTAATGAAGCTCCTATAACCCAGGGAAACACACAGCTAGAAGGAATGGCAGGACACACTGACTGATGACTGATGAGACATGGGAGGGACAGGAACTCATGTGGCAACAATCAAGGACTCCAGGAGACAGGAAGTAAAATTAAACATAAGACACAAGGCCTGAACCACTACCAAAATAAAGCAGGAAGTGAGAAACAATAACTAGAAACGACACAAGACTGAATTTTAACAGAAGGGTACGAACACAAGACTGGACACTGAGACACAGAGGGAACTAAGAAACAGTCCACTCAAACACAAAAATCATCAAAGATGGACAAACTCTAGAAGTTTGTTCATCTTTTATATAAACGCTATGGTGCTGAGTCAAGAAATGATTGACATTTTATGTGGTTTTTTAAATTTTGTATAAATTGACATAAAAACCCAAACACATTTAGTTCAAGTGAAATACAGACATGAGTACATCTTTTCAGAAGTCCCTGTTTACCACGGAGTCTGCAGAGCATCACAGCATAAGCCATCAGCCTGGTTTAAACAAGCTAAATCACTTCCACCAGGGAGGTTAGGCTCCGTTTTCTGTCCTGTTTAAAAAACAATTCACATTTCAGTGAGATTTGGTGGAAAAACATCCTCGGAGCCAAAGGACGAGTAATTAAGTTCTGGTGCAAACCCAGGATTTTTCACTTTTTCTGATTTAGTGCCTTTTCTTTACATGAAATAAAAACTGGCACCTGCCTCTCATGATTGTGTATTTAGTTGCAGATCAAGATGTAGATTTGAAGCTTAACAGATGCAGCCTGTTTTCCTGTTTTCTGAGTTTGAGCTCCTTCAGCCTGTGTTTACTCTGCGGTCGGACTCTGTTGACACGAGCTTCGGTCTGACCGCGGAATCCTGCTAATTTCTGATGGTTTGTGCGCGTGTGGTTCCTGCTCCTGGCCAGGTGTTGCTTTTAAATGTGGCACGAACTCGTCTTCAGGTCAACGCGAGCCTAAAAAAAACCTGCAGTCTGACGACAAATTACAGATTAATGAAACTCCAGATAAACGGGACCATCGGCAGGACTCTGATTTGTTGTTCTCAGGCGATCCAGCGGAGATGTGTTTCCGTCACATCTCCGCCTCTTGGCAAATTCTTGGCTCACAGTGCTGCTGCCAACATATGGCTCCTCTTACCCAGCGAGGGTTTTGTGACCAACGTAATCATTCAGTGTCGTTTCGTCTCCTCATAGTCTGCTGCTTCCTTTCACTTGGAGATAATCACGGTTTTATCTCCGAGGGAAAGAGCATGTGTTGTTTAAATGGGGGCTTTTTGTCCAAATCACCCGTATGGGACCATGACCGTGTTTAATGTTGTTGATGGTTTTACATTCACAGTCCCCAAAGAGAAGTAAACTGCTCCTCCTGGCAGCGGTTTTGTGGTTCTGGTCCTCTTTTAGCTGCAGAACAACAAAAGAAGTATCCCACACTACGGTTTAAACTGGAGGATGAATCATTTTGATCGGCTGTATCAAATGTACCTCTTTGCACTAACAGATGAGATAAAACTGCTTTAAAATGATCAAAGTGAGCTTTTTCTGAGTACGTTCCTTTCTAAGAGACTGTCGCCTGAAACTATCAGTTCAGTTTAAGCATGAGCTGGTCAGCCACAACTTTTAAACCTCTTAAAGAAGAACTGAACTACACTGATCATCTCATGAGAATTCAAAGTTCAATACCTGGGAAACCTTGGGCCCTGGTGAAGGCAGTCCTGACAGGAGCAGACTCCTTCAGAGGATAGTGCATTCTGTACCAGTTTAGGTTCAGGAACAGCTCAAAGACCAAGACAAAGGGCTAGACTCCTTCAGCTGGCCTCCAAAATCCCCAGATCTAACTATGAACCTTAGGATTCACCAGAACAAGCCTGATTCATGGAGGTTACCTCACAATCCACAGAGCTAAAAAGATCTAGTGCCAGTGTTCCAGTACCAGACACCTCAAGAACACCACAGAAGTCCCTTTTCCACATCTGATGGTCCACATCCAAAGAAAGAGCTTTTGACCCCCTCCCCCCAAAAACATGAAAACATGTCAGAATCATGAAACCAACAGACAATGATCTCACTCAAACCTCAAACTGTGCTGGCCACTCAACACTGCAAACAGAGTCCCTGAATATTTTCAAGGTGGAATAATGTCCCCGTAGGTGTGTATTCAGTGACCTATCACTGTCTTTGAGTGTGAAATACCTGCCTGAGACCTAAACCCTGACAACTGTGCCATGTTCTCTGAAACGCTGAACAATCCGCCCCCCATGCGGTTTGAAACACCATGTTCAAATGCAAAGAACGCTGAGCTGCACTCTCCTCTCTGGTGGTGAATTCTGTTCCATGATGGATGTTTTGGGGAAAGGGGCCTCACCGCGGAGGCAGCATGCGGAGGCTGAATGAAAGGACCTATAGTGGACACTCGTCTCTGCTTTGTCCCCGTCTTGCTCTGTGTGTTCCCTCTCTGAAGGACAAAAGAGGAGGAAGAAAAGTTCAGTAGGCATGCACACACATCTTCACACACTTGAGTACACGGTCATTGAGAGGCCCACAGTTGTCTGGTTGGATCCAGCCTTGGATCATTTAGATCATTTGGGAGAACCGGGGCCTCCAAAAGCCTGTCAGGGGCCACAGGGAGTCGCCAGAATATGATCTGAAAGCCCTGAGTTGTCAAAACATGGCTGGAGTTCAGCAGCAGTAATAATGAAGCATAAGATAAAATCTAAATAAAAACTCATGTACATAATTACAGAACATTTGTTGCATCAATTACAGACAAGAACAAGGCATGAATTTGAGTCTAAATCATTCCTCCACGCTCGAGCAGTGATAATAACTGAAAAACACACGGTTTGGGTTTCAACCAGTCTTTTTGGGACCAGAAAAGTACGTTATGTTTTTATTTATTTCCAGCTGCAGTTCTGTGAAAAGCTAAATCCACCTTCACTGCTGCCACATGAATTCAGAGGGTCAGTAGCAGCCAGGAGCTGCTGATCAAATGCCCTGATTAGCTGATCATCAATCAGTGTGAGCGCCTCTGTGAAAGTAAAGGAGGAGGAGGAAGGAGTGAACATCCCAGCAATGCGCAGAGGAACTGCAACAAAACCCAGAGCTACATCTCAGACTCAGATCTTAAAGTTCATGACAGGACAGTTAGAAGAAGAGTAAAGAAGCGTGGCTCGTTTGGAAGGGTTGCAGGAGAAAGACTGCTCTCTCATGGCAGCACGCCGGGCTCAGGTCAGCTGAAGCTGAAGGTGGTTCTGCACACCACTGAATCATGGTGTGTTCGTCACAGGTCTGCATACCGTCATGTACAAATGTTCTTTTTCACAAGACTGTAGGAGCAAATCTACCTACCCGCTCGGTATCATCAAACCCTCAGCAAGCTTCACCAATTTATCCAACCAGGAAAAAATAGGCTTTTTTTCTACCTCATTGTTTCTTTAGTATTTATTAATAAAAGTAATACATTTTATTTATAGGAGCATTTCAAGGAACCCAAGGTCACCTTACAAAAATACAAATGACAGATGAAACATATGAACATATAAAAGTATCTGACTATAAAAGTATCAATTAAATGTACTATTTTTAAAAAATGCATCTTTAGATGGAATTTAAAAGTGTGAACATGTTTTTATTTAGTATTTTGTCATAGGCTTAAAGAAGTTTAACCTTAAAGGCTTCAGTTAATCCGTCTCTCTCATCTTCCATTCTTACACTTTTGATCAGGACTTTGTCTTTAAAATTAAAAAGATCAATTAGTAAATCTAGGACACAGACTATAAAGTTGTATCTTGTCATGATAGGACTTATAATAATTATACAGCAGAAACAGCTGATTGATTGACAGAAAATATCTATCGGTGCTTAGATAATCTGTTAATGTTGGAAGCCAGCACAGCCAGATGCTAGATGAAGAGTATTTACAATCTGACAAATGATGTACAGATATGATTCTGTTTTGGCCGTGTTAGAATAAAGTGTTGCAGTATTGGAAGTGAAATGTTGTTCTGTTCATTCACAGCCAGGTGTTACATTAACAGTGAGATCTGAGGGGAATAATGTAGAAGCACTTTGCTGTGACGAGGACGGGGGCGTGAGGCCTGACAGGCTAACTCTGATTTATTGTCAGTTTAGTCGGGACCTGCAGATAACCTCCTGCTGGTTAAACTAAAACTACATTTGATCTGGACTCAAACCTGATTAGTGCCTGTTTAGCTCTGCAGCATCGCCCAAGTCTGTCAGCCACCCCAACACCAACAAACACTTCATTCAGTTAACGGCCAATTAGAGAAAAGATCAATCCGTCACAGCAGCTGGGAGACACGATGATGATGATGATGATGATGATGATGGGGGTGGGCAAGAAGTGTTTGATGTTGTTCAAAAAACATAGTGGTTTTCTTTTGTCTGCCTGGGAAGAAGGTTTCAGCAGCAAGGGGTTCTCCTCAGCAGATAAATCCTCATATGTGATTTACTCTGCATATATACCTGTGCAAAAGTCTTGATCCAGCCTACATTTCTTTATATGTTGCAGAGAAATGGGTGTAACTATTTATTGAAATTTGCAAACATTAATGGAAATACAGCACATAGCTAAAAACAGATTCTTCAACACGGCTTTAAGTCGTCTTCAGGAAGAGTTCTCCAGGCTTCTTGAAGGACATTCCAAAGCTCTTCTTTGCCTTTCTTGATGATCCCACACTGCTTTAATAATGTTGAGGTCTGGGCTCTGGGAAGGCCAGTCCATGACTGATAGTGTTGCACTGTGTTTTTTTCTATGCAGGTAGGCTTTTACTGAATTGGCAGTGTGTTTGGGATCATTGTGGTGAAAAGTGAAGCTGTTGCCAATCAGAAGCTTTGCAGATGGTATTACATGGTGGATCAAAATCTGATGGTACTTTGCTGTATTCATAATTTGAGCAATTTTGATGGGATTCCTCATGACAGAGCCTCCACCGTGCTTTACAGGTGGCCTCAGACACTCACTGTTGGACCTCTCTCCTGACATCCTCTGTACATATTGATGGTGATTTGAATCAAAAATTTCAAATGGGATTCATCACTTCATAAGACCTGTTGCCACTGATGTTCAGTCCAGTTCTTGTGTAATTTTCATAGCTCAGCCTTTTCTGCCTGATTCACTTCTTTAAGAACAGCCACCCTTCCTTTGAGATCATTTCTGATGAGACTTTCCTAAAAACAGGAAAGTCTCATCACTGACTTGCTGACTGTTGATCTGCTGTAGAAAGTTTTTTGGGCCGTCCTCTTCTTCTTCTGTCCTCCTCTTGTCCAGTTTCCTCACATTTTGCTGAGATATGCCAAGTTTTCAGCTGATAGCACCTTGTTTGTTCAAAAATCCTATTTTCTGTCTCTCAAACTGTTTTATATCCAGCATTTTTCATTGATTTAACTAAAGAATTGTGTTTTTGTGACAGGCTGCTAGTAAAAAAGATCCTAAAGCTCCAATTTAAAATAGTTTCTTTGCTAAGTTGCCTGTCGACACTGGTTCATCCCTTGTGTTAGGAGCCTTTTTTTCTGCTTGAATGATTTATAGGTCAGAGTTAAGTGGCTCTGAAAATGGTCAGGTACAAGAACTGGACTGAAAACGAGTGAAAAAGCAGCCAATGTCCAAAGACACACTTTTAAAAGTGCTTCAGAAAGCCTGGAGAACTATTGCTCAGACCACTTTAAAACTTTATGAGAAAGTTAAAACAGAACGAAATGAGGGGTAGCCCCAGACTTTAGCACTGTACTGTATTTATCCAAGCTTGGGGCCGGCACTCCCAGCACACTGGCCTGTAACTCCCAGCGCTGGGCCTGTGTCTTGATTTTAGTTTGGGGAAAGGCATAATGATAAGCTGTTTTTTAAAACAATTGTAAATGGATTGTCAGTGTTCTGTGTAGCTGCAGTAAGTTCTGCAGCCTTTTAGCAGTTTATTCAACTGAACGTACCAGCAACTCTTCCTTCCTTCCCTTTTATGGAACAGTTTATACTTCACGAGATGCAACACAGCCACTCTGACAGCTTCCTGCAGAGTTTAAAGTTTCATAAAACTCCATTCTGCTTCCATACATCAACAAGACTTGAGGCTGAAATGTTGTTACAAATGCTAGATCATCAGACCGCCACCTCAGTCAGAAACCAAGGGTCTCCATAGGTTCTCCTGAGTTGTCTTGGAGGTTTTAGGGTCTCCAGAGGAGGAAGCAGCTGCAGTGACCACACCAAACCCAACACTTGGCCCCACCTGAGTCTGGGGGCCCTGCCCGTCTGCCCGCAGTGCCAGGACAAGGACCCCAGTCAGCCGGGACAGGAAACAGACCCCCCACCCAAACCCACACCTCCCATCCAGGCACACTTCCCCTGATGTAGAGAAAGCAGCTGCAGCCCTGCGCCCCCTCCTCCTCCTTATCGAACTCCATCTTTGTGCTTTCCCATGGGGAGGGGGACCGCTCAGTTTGCTCTTTGGCGTCTCCCTGCACTAACACAACACAGCTCCCCCTCCCCCGTCTATGCTGAACAGTTAATCCCAAAGTAAAAGTGCAAATGGCACTGAGACTGGCAAAGCTCGGAAGAATCCCGAATCTGCAAAGGTAATCTGAAGAACCACCACCACAGGTTTACTTTGATGATGGAACAAATTCTCTTTGTGCCCATCTGCCCTGCTAAACATGAAGTTCCCATACAACTGAGCAGCATTATGCTGAACATTTGGAAGCAACAATACAATGCAAAATACATCATTAATAAACCAGACATTTCTTTATTTCCTGCTGTTGCTCCTTTTCAGGCAACAAATCACTCATGTCACAGGCAGCTGTGGCTCAGGAGGTAGAGTGGGTTGAGTATTAATAAGAAGGTTGGTGATTTGAACCCGGCTTACCCAGCATTCACATGTTGAAGGGTCCTTTGGTCAAGATACCAAACCGAAGAATTCTCCTTATACATCCATCAGAGGATGAGTGAATGCAGGTCAGTGAATTTAGGGCAAGTTGACCAACCATCACAAACCAACCATCACAGAGGGGAAGCAAGATGATTGAACTGACTTTGAATGTGGCATGATTGTTGATGCCGGACATATTGGTCTGAGTATTTCATAAATTGCTGAACTACTGAGATTTTCCTGCAAAACCATCTCTGGGGTTTACAGAGAGTGGTCTGAAAAGAGAAAATACCCAGTGAGCAGCAGGTCTCTGGAAGAAAATGCCTTGTTGAAGACAGAGGTTAGAGGAGAATGATTAGACTGCTTCTTGCTGATGGGAAAGCAATAGGAACTTGTAACTCCCAAGATATGCAGAAGAGCATCTCCAGCAGCAGAAGACCACACCTGGTGCCACTCCTGTCAGCTAAGAACAGGAAATTGAGGCTGTAGTTCACATGGACTCAACAACACTGGACAATAAAAGACTGGAAAAACATTGCCTGGTCTGATGAGTCTCGGTTTCTGCTGCCACATTCAGAAGTCAGAATTTACCACAACCTGTCTTGTATCAGTGGTTCAGGTGGCTGCTGGTGGTGTAATGGTGTGAGGATATGTTCTTAGAACACTCTGGGCCCCTTAATTCTAACTGAGCATGGTTTAAACCCCACACTGTTAGGTCTTTGGGTCACTGTTAAATAAGATGGGAACAATCTGACAGGAAGTCCTAACAAAAAGTCATGTTTACTGTGAAAGATTCCAAGAGGAGGAACCTAAACTTTCACGGCTTCATATGTTCTGGATCAGGACCATCAGGACAAAGTTTCTACAAACGTCTTCATTTGAACTGTCCTCATCTCAGTCCACCTCTCCAGAGGAGAAACTTTTTTAGATTTGAGTGATTTCAGGACCTTTGCTCTGTAGCACCACCCTCAGACCTTTATTTTAAGGCTTTTCCAGCACTGTGGGCTGCAGCTGATTTGGTCATAGGTCATTTGTCAGATTTAATATCTGGAAATGTCACCATCTTCATTGAAGTGATGCACCGTGTTTGAGTCCATGCACCCGCTGACCTGAGGGCATGTGAGCTGCTGCAGCCCAGGGCGGTGCTACATGCATTAAATCACAGCACAATTAACAACATTTTTCTCTCTGTGCGTAGCCTGGACCCGTCAGTGTAGAGTTTGGAAGAGGAGAAACATGCTGGCAGACGGCGGCGGCAAAACGCACTATGTCCTCCAGTTATTCGACAAGCAGGAACATGATGGAAAATCAGAGAAAACTTCAGAGTGTGACTGGCAGACTGCCCTGCTCAAAGGCACTTTGACAGCCTGTCAAAGAGCAATTTTCTCACTTTGATTCACTGCTTTTATTAAACTGAATATTTGGTTTCATTTCGGATCGTCACAGATGGGAGCTCCATCATTTTCCCGGAGAGAAAAAAGTGTTTTGTCAGTTGCAGCAGTTTCTTCAGGCCTTCACTGAGACCGTTCAACTGAAAAATGCATGGAAAATAAAATGCATGGGAGATGACACTGAAGTATGAGCACCGGTTTTCAGTTAACTTTGACTTAGACCGTTGAGTTTCACTTCGCAGGCTGCACGTTCAAACTTTCATTGCAGTTCATTTTTCCAGTGTTGCTCCCATCGGCCTCTGCAGAAAATACTCCAGGCTTCTTATGCCAGATAAACTGAGCAGCTGAAACAGGACGAAATGTAAATGACTGTGGGGGATCAGGTGTATGAATCCACAGATAGAGACAGAATATTAAGCACAAAGTCTGAGGGTGTGGTGTGTTACTGTATCTGTTGCAGGAGGTGTCTCAGTTTCCTGCTATTTATGGCTGATCAGGACTTCCTGTTTCCTGCATCCCCTCCACCTCGAGACAAAAGCTTCACAGCACCGAGGAAAGAAAGAAAACAGCGATTCTAACATGTGATTCTCTGTTTTTTCTGAGGATGGGATCTGAATTAGTATAACATGCTTCTTATCAAGCTGCTGTTGATGCTGTTTCACTTTTAGACAGTTACCGGCCACTTTTGCATTCAGAGCTGCCTAAAGTCTTCCTGGCACAGATTCAACAAGCTGCTGAAAACATTTCTCAGAGATTTTGCTCCGTAAGACATGACAGCATCACACAGTTGCTACAGATTTGTCATTGTTCATGTGTCCATGATGAGAACCTCCTATTCCACCACATCCCAAAGCTGCTCTGTTGGACTCTGCTGACTGTGGAGGACATCTGACTACAGTAAACTCATTGTCATGTTTGAGCTTTGTGACGAGGCTCGTTCTTGATGCAGCAGTCCTAAGATTGTCACGGTCAGCAACAATACTCAGGTAGGCGGTGGGGTTTAAATGATGCTCAGTTGGTACTAACATACCCAGAAACCATTAAGGGGCCCCAAGTGTGCCAAGAAAATATCCAACACAACACTACGCCAGCAGCAGCCTGAACTGCTGATACAAGGAAGGATGGATCCCTGTTTTGATCCTGTTTACGATCAAGACTAATCAGACCAGACATTTTTCCAGTCTTTTATTGTCCAGTGTTGTTGAGTCGGTGTGAACTGTAGCCTCAGTTTCCTGTTCTTAGCTGACAGAGATGGCACCAGGTGTGGTCTTCTGCTGCTGTAGCCCATCTGCTTCAGAGTTAGGTGTGCTGTGCGGTCAAAGATGCTCTTCTTCTGCATCCCTTGGTTGTAATAAGTGGTTATTTGTGTTCCTGTTTCTTTATTATCACCATGAATTAGTCTGGTCATTCTCTTCTGACCCGTCACATCAACAAGTCATTTTCTCTTTGTCAGGCCATTCTCTGTAAGCCCTGCAGATGGTTGTGTGGGAAAATCCCAGCAGATCAGCAGACCAACAACCATGCCGTATTCAAAGTCACTCTAATCACCTTTCTCCCCTGTTCTGATTGCTCACTTTGAACTTCAGCAGGTCATCTTGACCATGCCTACGTGCCTAAATGCAGTGATTACACATCTTCATTAACGAGCAGTTGAACAGGTATACCTAATAAAGTGGCTGTGAGAGCACTTTTTATTACGAGAAACATTCACCCATTCAACTGTACATCTTTCTAACTGTCACATATGCATTCAAACTCCATTGGATGCATCAGGAGCATTTTTAGGTTCAGCGCATTGACCAGAGGATGCATTACATGAGGACGCCGGAGGAGCCAGGAATCAATCCACCGACCTTCTGATTAATATATGGCCTATTGTACCTCCTAAAGCTGACTGATCTGGGTGATTTGATGGCTGAAACTAAATGTAAATGTGCTGTAACAAGCACTTGAGTAGATATACCTAACTATTTGTCTGGCCAATCACATATATACTGTATATATATGTATACAGTTGATGTCCATCCTGATGGAACAGAGCAGCAAAGACTCTTACTGAATAAAACAAGAGGTTCATTTTAAAATATTATGCTCCCATCAGATGGGAGCATAATATACTCTCCATGGGGTGGCGCTATCAGAAAGGAAGTTGCTACCCTACGCAGTATCAGGTCAATCCCTCGATCATCATGTCTGGTTTCAGAATGCCAAGATTGAGGTGGCCTAAGTACTCTGCTCAAGGCTTCACAACAGGACTAACCAATGTGTGACTTCTCAGTGACGATGTTCTGTATGCAGCTGACGGTAACTCACCAGAAATCCATGTCAGCATCAGGACCAACAATCCATTATTTCTAACTCCCTCATCTGGCTTTCAGCATATTGTCACTATTATCTTTTTTGTTGGAAAGTCTATATGTTGCATTTTTGTGTTAAATATTCCATTGGAGTGATCACTAAGTCTCTGTAAGGATTTGTCTGTATTTGTTGCTGTAGCGCCCTCATCAGGCTCTGTGTCCTTTCATAAATTCTTTTCATGAAGAGAAAAATCCTCCCTCAAGAGATTAACTAAATCAGACCACACTGGCAACTCTGAAGACATAGAGGTGAGGTCCACACTGGTGAGTCTCCTGGTGACGACCAGATAAAGAAACTCCTGTGCGACGTCCACTCAGTGAACAGGTGGCATTCCTCCAAACAAACTCAGAGGAGCTTCAATCTGCACTTTAATCTCATTCTTTTCAATTCAAATCTGATGAATTCCTCCAATATGCCGGCCTCGCGCCTGCCCGAGGGCTGCGAGGAGAGTGACGGGGGTCTTTGTTTACGAAGAATGCGAGGGGTCGCCCGTGGCGGGGTGTCCTGCGAGCCGGCAGATGGCCGATAGGACGAGCAGACAAAAGTGCACGGCGGACTTTTCTCCTTTCAGAGCTGCTCGTCTGAGATGCAAGACACAAAGCAGCACCGGCCTGAGGGGGAGGAGGATGGAGGGGGAGTGACGGGGGAGAGTCGGTGGTCTGTAACACACTTCACACTGATATACTGAGGCCCAAACCCACTGATTAACACAATGCATTTTTAGCATGTTTACCAGACGGCTCCAGCGACATCTGCACCAGTGTCAGTACAAATCTGCAGCGAAGTCATTTCTCTCAGGTTTATAATGTGAAGGATCCATTCACATGGGTCCAGAATGAGGTCTCGGATTAGCGAATCGTGACTTGGCCACGAGTCTTGGTCTTGAGCTGGCAGGCCTCAGCAACCCTTTGGTTTCCAGTTAAGTCTCCCGGTGGACTGAGCCACTGCCGTCCTGATGGCTGAAGACTCAGTTAGCTTCAGACAGACTTATCCCCCATCAGTTTGTACTCCATAAGAAGTGATAGTTAGGACAGTCACCCAGCAAACATTTACATGTTGAATAACCGTCACCTGACAGTTTTTATCAACATCTAGTTTTGAAAAACAATTCCAAAATGGAAGTCGTGGACACTCCCATGACATCAGTTTGAGGTAGTTGTGGAATGTTGCCTCAACTTCATTATTGGACTTTCAGGCAAGAGCGGTGAACAATCAATCAATAAAGGCAATGAATAAATTGTTTTACTCAGCCACATCATTAATGCCACCTGTTTAAGACACTGTCAGTCCTATGGCTTATCTCCAAGGCTCAGAGCTCTGAGACCTCTGAACTTCCCTTTGGTATCAGGCACCAAGACTTTAGAAGTTGTAGTTGAAGACGACACTCATAGAATAGAATAGAATAGAATAGAATAGAATAGAATAGATTTATTGTCATTGATACAGAGTACAATGAAAATTTGTTTAGCAGCTCTCTGTGTTAGCAGCAGAAATAGAATGGAGATGTATGTAAAAAATTTTTTTGATATGTACAGGATAAAAACACAATATGTACAGAAGTCAGATATAAATACAAGATAGAAAATATAAATACGAAATATAAATATGAAATGATTAGAGATGCTCCAGCACGTCTCCACACACCTTGTGGTCTTTACCTCCTCTGACGTGATCTGCAACCCTGCACAGGAGCACAGAGGGTTTTGAGATGTTTCAGCCCAATCATCTAACATATTTAGACTGACATACAGGGTTGTTCAGAGATCCATCTAACCGTCCACCCATGCTGTTGATCTGAGTCCTAGTCGTGAGGGCAGCAGACGGCACCCAGGAGGTATCCTGGTCAGATGCTGAACCACCTCAGCTGACTCCTCACGATGTGGAGTCACAGTGGCTCCACTCTGAGTCCCTCCCAAATGACAGAGCTGTGAACAGCGGTGCTATATAAACTACCCTGCATGTCTTTCTCTGACCTTTACAGACTACTTTTATCTCCATACACTTCCCTAAACCTTCCCTGCAGAGGGGACTGATAAAAAGCACTGGTTTGTTCTAAAGAATAAGTAGCTGGCTTCAGGACTCCCTTCAGACTAAACATCAAACCCTTTATTTGAAATGTTTTCATCTCTCTCTAATTAAACCTCTCTCTCGCCCCTCCTCGTCTGTGCGTTCCAGCTGTCGAGGTTCCCCTTCACCGCTTTCCATCTTGGTTCATTGGAAAAAGGTTAAAGGTCAGCGTTGCGTTTGGGGGT
>VUQH01090108.1:0-41087 GCA_015106775.1 Etroplus canarensis | reverse complement strand
TTTTCACAGGTAAATAATAATTGAATGAATAAAATCATAAATATAATAATAATAATAATAATAATGTCTTGATCCATGCTCAATCATCCAGGTAAGTAAAACCTCAAAAGTTGATTCTGTTCATCTGGACATAAAGTTTTCCGTGGGAGAAACGTTTCATCACTCATCCAAGTGACTTCTTCAGTCTCAACTGACTGCAGGACTCTCCAACCTTATAAATGCAAATTCTCATGACCATCGATCAAACAACCACCAATCAAGGCCCACTGATCAAAGGCCACCGATCAAAGGCCATGAGTACCAGTCACAGAGAGCTGGGTAATGGCTGCAATCACAGCATTGCAAGATGGCAAAAGATGTACCCTTAGGCTCCCTCCTTGACTCAGAGACGGTTGGCATCTGAGGCTGAATCTCAGGTGGTTCCTGTAATCAGCCATCTTACGTGCTGTTTGTTCATACTGACGTACAAGCTTTAGGCAATCATTGCCAAAGTGGGTTAAAACGTCTTGATGCATGCTCAATCATCCAGGTAAGTAAAACCTCAAAAGTTGATTCTGTTCATCTGGACATAAAGTTTTCCGTGGGAGAAACGTTTCATCACTCATCCAAGTGACTTCTTCAGTCTCAACTGACTGACTTCAGTCTCAACTGACTGCAGGACTCTCCATGAGAATTTGCATTTATAAGGTTGGAGAGTCCTGCAGTCAGTTGAGACTGCAGGACTCTCCTGGATGAGTGATGAAACGTTTCTCCCATGGAAAACTTTATGTCCAGATGAACAGAATCAACTTTTGAGGTCTGTTTCTGATTGTTTGGTCAGAGACATTCACATCAGTGGCCTGCTGGAGGTCATTTTGTAGGACTCTGGCAGTGCTCATTCTGTTCCTCCTTGCACAAAGGAGCAGGTGCCGATCTGGTTCTCCTAGAGTTGCCTATTGTCTGGAATCTCCTCCATGTTCTTGAGACTACACTGGGAGACATCATTGATGTGCCATCTTTGAGAAGTTGTACTTCCTGTACCACCTCTGTAGGGTCCAGGTATCACCTCATGCTTCCAGTAGTGACACTGACACTAGCCAAATGCAAAACTAGTGAAAAAACTGACACAAAAGATGAGGAGAGATAAAATGTCATTTATCAAATTCATTAAAACCAAAGCAGCTGAAACTGACTAACGACCCCCTCTGCTACTTAACTGACCTGATAATATCCTAGAAGTTTAACTGACTTGAGGCTATACTCTGATTAAAAAGTGTTCCTTTAATTTTTTGAGTAGTCTCTCTCTGTTTCTCTCTCTCTCTCTCTCTCTCTCTCTCTCTCACACACACACGCACACACACACACACAAAATCCATGTCTATGCCACATTTTGTTTAGAAAGTTCACAGATACTCCAGCAGATGTCAGCAGATGTCACAAGTAGAATATACAAAGGTGATCTTTACAAAATATTGGCCCAGACTGTCTACAGCATCTCTCCTCTCCTTCATCAATCAATCCTTCATCTGTGTTTCCATGTCTCAGCATAGTCTTTTCTCCCATTTCTAGTCAGCTCTGTCTCATATCCGCCTATCTTTTTCTTTTGGTCCTTGTAATTAAATTTGAGCAGCGAAAAGGTTGACTGTCTGTCTGTGCCGGAAAACAAATCGATCATCTTCTTATCTGCAGCCACACAGCTGACAATGTTCTGAGGACTGCAGAGGAAGAAACATGCAGGGACATTTGTGAGGGTATCACAGCCTTCTTTCACTAACTTCTTTTTGGTTTTGTTTTTCCTCCACTAAATTTTGAGTGTGTTGTGTTCTGAAGCTAATATACAAAAGCATGCTACTTATTTTGAACAAGTTCCTCACCTTTTCATTTTGATGCACACTTCCTGATCTAGGAAATGTGTAGAGCTTCTTTTGTTGTCTTTGGAGGATTGGTAGGTGTGTCCTCTGGGTTACGTTCAGCTTTATGAATTTAGGAGCATCCTAATCTCATTTTCATGAGATTTTATCTGATTATCTGACAAGACTGGCTTGCATTCACTTGTAAAAACTACAGCGAAGTTCACTTGACTGAACAGATGTCAGGATAAACAAGTTTAGGCTGTGAATAGCCATAAAGTGGTGCAATAGAATTTGAATTATTATTTTGGCCGATGCCAGTTCTATAAAATTGGCTTTTTATTAGCTATCGACTCAGATTTCTAAACTTAACAACAAAAGTTTGTTTAAAGACATAGCTTGTTTGTTTGAAGGCAATAAATCTGACTTTGGTGGTGATGTAACAGTGCACTGACCACACCCTAGAGTACATTTCTACATCACAGGAAGACAGTAAGTGGTCTGCAACAGTGATATTTGATGGTAACATTTTCTATTATTCTATCAGCCTCAGCAGAGAATGAAAGCTGGATTATCTGTAATCCATCAGCATGTAAGGTATTATTTTGTTTTGTTTATGATGTTTTTAAAGCTTGCACACAAAAATGCCATATTTGAGTATATATGTGTGTTTGTAAGAGTAGTGTCCCCGTAGTGTGGTGGTTTACACATTTGCCTTACAAGCAAAAGATCCCTGGTTTGATTCCAGGTGGGGACACAGGCCCCTCTCACCTCCATGGTGACAGGGGCTGCGTTAGGAAGGGCATCCAGTGTAAAACCTCTGCCAAATTACCAATGTGGATTAATCCACTGTGGTGACCCCTTGGGGAGAATACAAGGGAGCAGCTGAAGTTACAGTTCATGTGTGTTTATAAGAGATTTATATATGAGATCAAATACACATGTTAACATGCCCATGAGTAACCCCCTGGAGGTCATTTTGTAGGGCTCTGGCAGGGCTCCTGCTGTTCTCCTTGCTTAAAGGAGTAGATATCAGTCCTGCTGTTGAGTGGATGCCCTTCTATGGCCTTGTCCATCTCTCCTGTCGTCTTGTCTCCTCCACACTCTTGAGACTGTGCTGGGAGACAGAAGAAGATGTATGGATCCAGGAGGAGCTAGACTACCCGTGCAATCTGAATGGACTGCAGGTACTGTCTCATGCTACTAGTAGTAACAATGTCACTAGCAAAAAGCAAAACTAGGGAAAAATCAGTCAGGAGGGATAAGGAGAGAGGAACAGTCTGTGGCCATCACCTGCAAAATCATCTCCTTTTTGGAGGTTGTCGTGTTGTTGCCTTTCCAGTGCACCTGTTGTCGCTTTCATTTGCACTAAAGCTGGTTAAATTGATTCAGAATGGTTTATCTATCCTAACTAGACAGACTTATATCCCTGAAGGTTAATCAGACTCAGAATACTTATTAACTCCCTAGGGGGGAAACTACTCGGGTTACAGGCACTCCATTCAGCATACATAACTGTGTGTTACACTGTGATGATCAAGTGTTCCCTTAATTTTGTCAAGCAGTGTACTTTTACACAAAACACACATACATAATGCAATGGCTAGAACCCAGGTACAGTCCATGAACACAAAGAGCCATTCAAGAAGGTTTAATCTCATCAGGTTATCTTTAATAGAATGATGAACGCAGTTTGAGTGGGAAGGCAGATAGATACAGTTCAGTCAGTTTCAGCAGGGATCTCTGGGTATCTGGCAGGTGAGTTGGTACAGAGATTATGAACCAGCCCACGGTAAGTTGTGGCAGCAGGTATGGCACACACCAAAGGGGTTCCTAAGGAGGATGGAAGAGAGGAGCCGATGAGAAAAGGTAACATGGACTTAGCAAGAAGAGTAGGTGGACCCGGCCTTACCACTTAGAGGTGGAACTGGTCCCTAAAGCAGTGGAAGTTGATGAAGCTGAGAAGCAGGTGTGTGCCCACTGCAGAAGAGACAACATGCCTGTGAGGAGAGTCAATCATGAGCAGGGAGGAAGATGAGGAAGAGTAGGCCTTTTTAGTGTTTATAGCTGCTGCTGATGGTGTATATAAGGCCAAAACGTTGCCAAACCATTAATGTGATATCACACGAATGTGACATCTGTGCTCTACCTGTTTTCTCATATTTTAAGGCCAGTTCCATCTGTCCAGTATCTGCTCTCTCATAAATACTGCATTCATCCAGATAAAAGGTCACCAAAAGTTTGCATCAACAGGGTATCGAATCTACATGAAATGCACGCATGTTTATGAGTAAATTTTGCAATAATTCATGAGCTCTGCAGTTGTAAATATTTCATAAACACTTTGGATCAAATTTTATGCAGCCCTTTTCCCTGAAATGGTCTAACAGTGCATTGCTGAGAACAACGCAAAAGTAAAAGCAGCAGAAAAGAGAATTTTTTTCTATAAACTGGTAACTCAGAGTCTGCACTAATTTACAAATGGAAGATACAGAGAAAACTTCACTTTACAGAGAAAATGCAGCTACAGCAGTGACACACAAGCCTGATATCACCCTCCCTCTCTGCGGTCCATCCTGTTTTCACATTTTGTTGTTGTTAATTGGATTCGTATACAGGCGACGGAGGGTCAATTTATTTATTTATTTACTTATTTATATTTCATAAAAAGATTGCAAGCTTTAAATGTAGCGCGCGACCGCGTGAGCGCGCACTTAACGTTAAAGAGCGCGCCCTGGAGTTGCTCGCTCCCGCAGGCGCACAGAGGACCCTGACAGCAGAGCATCACCTCAGCAGCGCAGGGTCCAACTCACAGGTGCTTCTGCCCCTGCTTTCTTCGTCTGCTGGAGCCATAATCGCCTGTTTTATTTTGCTCCGAAACTAAAGTTGCGAGTCGATAACTGCCAGAGAAATTCAGCAAGCGCAGGGACCACACAGAGACTTACAGCTGCGTCGAGGTGAGCTGTTAAAAATCTTTTTGTATACTGCATGCAGTTAATGCGGTCCAGCAGCTCTTAGTTAGGGGGGAAAAAACGCATGTGCCCACCTGACATAATAATACATAGATATAAAAAATAGATTTTTTTTCACGAGTAAATGGACTCAATAAAACTGAACAGAGGGGAGCAGGGCATGTGAATGACAAATTAAAGGAAAATGAACGCCTTAGTAAGGTGGTGGGTCATAAGGGCCATCAGAACTGCTTTAGTGCACCTTGACGTTGATTTTCCAAACTCAGCACGAAGGATGAACGCAATTCTTACAAAAGCTGTTTCCTCATTTGGTGTTTTGATGATGATGGTGGTGGCAGGGGCGATTCCAGGATCTGACCTTTAGGGGGGCTCAGCCCCCAATCAGAATGTCATGGATCCAATGCATTTTGATTCATTCATTATTAAAATAATGATAGTTAATAAATTAACAATATTTCTGACAATAACAATAATAATTAATGAATCACTTTTAGTAAAATGAATGAAGGAACATGCTGCTTGCAAATGTTTTCAACATTTTTGACCTTTTCAGTGAGGTCCACATTACAATGTTACTTTCAAAAGCAACTGAATTACTCGGGTGGTTTATTGTAGAGTCTCCAAATAATTCAGAAGGACTTCTAATACACCTGTTTTAGGGTGGACTCTTTATGACACCTGAGGCAAAGATTCAGTCATGATGGGCAGAATTTTTAAAAGTAAGTTAAAGATCAGTTTGTAGCAAAGCAGATATTAGGACAAACGCGCTCATTGTTTCAGTGTCTTAACTGCATGGGAGCATCAAATCACCAAACCACCAAATCATCAAGCAATTAAAATAAAATCATTCAATACAGACATTGGCAAATCAGACTGCCTCTCCATACAATGCAAGAAGCAAGGTGGAAAGAGATCTACTTTTAGATTGTAAGTTTTCGAATTCATACAAACCCTACCTTTTAATGTGCAGACTCAACACGGGGCATCACCCCTGAGTGAAGGACAGATTTATAGTCTATCACTTCAGTTTAGCAGCATCCATTATGTTTAGTCCATGTTTAGAATGATACGAGTCCTGTAAAATACTTGAGTGAAGTCCATGCTGCTGGACAGATTTTAAAAATGATTTGCCAATGTACCCAAGCTTGTGTAATAATATAATAATAGAAGAGGATGCAGAAATTTTAAAAAAAAAATATTATTACTACTTTACTATTTCTATTTTTATGGGTGCTAAGATGAAATTTAGGGGTGCTTGAGCATCAATAAAAAGGGTCTAAACTCACCAGTGGGTGATGGAGAGCATTGTCATCGGTCCAAAATCTGCCATATGTGTTCACTTGGGTTGAGATCTGAAGGCTGCTAAGGCCATATGGGTCAAATCATTTTTGGACTCATCAAACCATTCAGTGACCCCCCCTAGCGCCCAGTGGATGGGGGGCATTATCATCCCAGTAGTGACCACTTTCATCAGAATGGAAATGTTTAATTGTGTAGGAAAAATGCCATTAGCCAGAACCTCTTTGTACTGATTTGCAGTGACCCTTACTTCAGAGGGGACGATTTGACCAAATATATGTCAGCAAAATGCCACCACACCACAGCTCACCCACAAACAGATTTCTTCACAGTAGGGGTGTCATGGTTCTGCTTTTTTTAATGTATCATCCATCTAATACACAGTTTGTGTCTGCAGCTGAGCAGCATGTTGTTCAGGGTGAAAGGATTCACTAATTCATATAAAAAAAATTCATTACTTTCTGGCTTTAATGACGAAGACCTAATCAAAAAGATCAACCAGAAAAGTGACATGAGGACACTGAAAAAGTGTGTATTTGTGTGCAGGTGAAGTCAATAGAGGCTATAGGTTTCTCATTTACATAGACTGATGGATTATTGGCTACCTGAATAGAAAGTAGAAGAAGGAGGCATTGCAGGGACAGAGCTCTGTTTGTGCCTCAAAGTTTTAATTTACGGTTTTAAAATCCAGCAAGCATGCAAATATAATTACAGCATCCAGTCTGGAGAGGATGCTTTAGGTGTTTATGGTTTCTTGAGTCAACATAAGCATGGTGATACACAAAGAAATGGCCTGGTTAACCATACAAATATTTTCCATTAGTTTTACATTTTCACAACAAACACAATTAAAATAGTCATAATAGTGCTTTACAAAATTTTTTTCAAAGAAATGCCATGCATTTGCAGCACAGCATCACTTTTCTCATGTGAAGTAAAACATTAAGAAACCTGCAGCTTAAATTAATCAAACACTGCTCTGCATCCCTCTGTCTCAGTATGTGTGGCATGGACGTGGACCTGGACGATGGTGGTTCAGCTGAGGAAGAGAAAGAGGAGGAGTTCTGGATCGGAGAGGGAGTGAAGATGCTGCCCCCACCAGTAGCACACAGCGGGGGCAGTGCTTGGGGTAGCCGCAGGGGTAGGTGGGGCTGCGTGGCCTGCGGGGCAGCTCTCATCCTCTGGAACCTGTGCGTTGTCTTAGCCAGTGCTGTGCTCCTGGCTGTGGTATTCTCTGTGGTACTGCTGCCTGCAGTGCTGCTGCTGTACGCTGGTTTCCTCTGCCACTCCAGGGTGAGTTGTAATAGTGTAGGTTAAATTTAAAAGCTGTTACTCTAGAATTTATTCTCTTTGTAGCAGGATCAAACTGAGGGTGTAATTTTACCTTCACAATTCAGATTTTAAAGTTTTATCCGAGGTAATCATGCCTCTGGATGAATTTTCAGCAGATGTTTAGCCAGGTTGACAGAGATATAGTGGCAAAGGGTTAAAACTATAATATCAGACAGATTATTAGTGTCAGGGGTTGCACAATGGGCCCCACAGGACAGTTCTTTGACAATGCAAAATAATAAAGTAAGAATTTTAGATAGCCAAGTTATGCACTGAGATGTGGAGTGTTTTTTAATTCTGTATATTTTCAACACAAATTATGCCCTCCAAAAGTCTGTTTTATCTAATAAAGTAGTTCTCTCTCTATCTCTCTTTGAAGTAAATGCAATTGTCAAATAGACTGAGGGAGCCATCTGTTATTTTGCAAATCAAACACACTAAATACTCTGGAAAAACTGTTTCTGTTTAACTTCTACACTGTCCTGTTTTACTGGAAGCGGAGATAGGCACAATAAACAGTCTACCTTCTGTAACTGAACTGCTAAGGGTGTCTATAACAGTAGTTAATGCATTTTAAAGGGGACCTTTTGTGCTCATTTCCAGCTCCATAGCTTTATACTTAGACTATACCAAACCTTGCACAAGCCTTATTTATGTTATACTGGACCTTGGTGCAGTCTTTCAGACCATCCAGCTGATATAACACCATTACCCCTTTTTTTTAACCAACTTTCTTCTGATTGGCTGCCCCTCACAAACAGAAGGTAGGTACTTACCACGATAATTGTGTGCCTAATATGACCTTATTAAGGATGTCCTCTTTTTTGACATCATACAGAGATAAAAGCAGAAAAAAACTGCCCAAAACAGTGCATTTAGAGCAGCCTGAAGCCTTTATGAGCTTTTGGCTCACAGGGATCTCTTGTTCATATGCTGACCTTAGAATTTGAAACTTTGGTTTAATATGAGTGGCCATCACTCTATTCTGAATGCATTCAGGTTGCAATTTCTACTATGTGACCTCAAGAAATAAAAATAAGAGGCAACTGTGGAAGTCAAGACAACATTTTAAAGATAAAACTGGACATCTGATGGACAGAAGGGTAAAAAAACACCTACATGACTGGAGAGAGGCTGTAGAAAGGGCTTTACAGGCCTGTTGGTGCAAATTTCCACGATGGAGTGTTGCTGCACTGACAGAGTTGATACAGAAAAGCAATCAGATAAAAACTTGCAACCTCATCACAAAAGCCAAAAGTATAAAAAAATAAGTTAGTCATTTTGGAGTTATCAGAATACTTTATGAATCCCAGTGGGGAACCTGTTTGGATTACAGATGCTCATTTACATAAAAATATATATAACTAGCTCCCCCTTGGTTGCCATAATTAAAGGTGTATCCCAAAAAGCCCCAATTTCTTCATGAATGCTGACCTGACCCATTTAGTGTGTTGTGAGGTTAGGTGTCATTGTCAGTATGTTTTTTCCTTTTTTTAAAAAAAATGCAAATTGAATGATTAAGAGCTGACATATGCAGCAATGTAGTTAATTCCATAATATCCCTAAAAAACTTTCACAGATTTCAGCCACAGGAAAAGCAGATGGCAATGGTGGCAGATGTGACATCATGTCATCATGAAAGTATATGATCCTATGATCAATTTGGTTTTTGTTTTGTGCACATTAGATGACTGTTTACAGAGATATGGCAAAAAATGTAACCCCCCCCAAAAAAAAAACCCCAAAACAAAAAACAAAAACAAAAAAACAAAAAGCCACCTAGCAGCCAATCCGTATTTTCAAAATGTCTGAAAATCTTAATTCCTGCTGCATCTCATGGAGGTCTATCACTATGCCAAAATTCAAAATCCTGCATCAAACAGTTTTACCATTATCATGGTCACATGAAGGATTTACAGTGGTGGTGGTGGTAGCAGCGGTGGTGACATGGTGTCACTGTGAATGTATATGATACCACAGTTGATTTGGTTTTTGTATTGTGCAGATCAGACTAATATTTACAAAGATATGGCTAAAAAATGCACATTTTTTAGCCAATTTCAGCAGTGGCACCAGCAAACAGCAATGATGGCAGACATGACATGGTGTCACCATGAACGTGTATGATCCCAAGATCACTTTGGTTTTTTTGTTTCGTGTAGACCCGACAAATAGTCACAGAGGTATGGCTATACATTTTTATATGGGCTGTCACACAATTAAAAATTGTAATTAGATTAATCACAGGGCTGTGGTGGATTAATTTAGATTAATTATGATTAATTTCATTATTAATTGTGTTTCAATTTGTGGGGACAAAAAGACAGAGGGGTATATATCTGGGCATCACGATTACAGAAGTACATGTAGGGGAATCCCTGACAAATGCATGCTTTGTGTTGATGTGGTACTTTAAGCTGAAAGTGCTTTGGTGAAATGAAATTCCTTTCTGCATAGTGTGCAAATTACTTAATGTTGATCGATTGTTCTATCTTAGTTTTTCTGTGCTTAACCTTCCCATTAAGAGGGCCAGTGTGATCCATGTTGATCGAGTTGGTTCTGTTGCCAGATAGCATTGCAGCAACAATCCACGCCAGTGAGTGGATCTATGGGATTCTGAGTCACTGTGTGCTGTGCATGCATTAATTATGTTAAATTTTTAATCAAATTAAGAATGCAAATTGAATAATTTGGATTAACCTATTAATTCTGACTGTCCTAATGTTTACAGATAGCACCACCTAGTGGCAATTATATATTTTCAAAATGGCTAATCAGTTCCACATCTCATGGAGGTCTGCCATTGTGACAGAATTCAAAATCCTGCATCAAATAGTTTTTGTGGTATTGCCTTGACAAGAAGGATTTATGGAGGTGGCGGCAAACCTGATGATTCCATCATATCCCAGCTTTATGGGAATATAAATATAAAGGCTAAAAAAATATGAAGATAATAATATGCAAACCCAATATATAAAAACTTGCAATATGTAACACAAATCTTTCAAAATAAACAATACTATATACAATATATACAAGATATGGCAATAGAAAGTAATACAGGTGTCATATAGACATGCAATCACCAAAGGCAGTGTATGGAAAAAAAAACTAGCAGCAAAGTGCAGTACAACACTTTGGTCGACAGCTGTTGTTTTTAAATGCTAAATGAATAAATTGGACTTGACTTTATGAAAGGAGCATTTTGCTTAAATTTGTGAAAAATATTCTACTTTGGGATTGGGCAACAACAATCTGAACAAGAAACACTGAGGAAAAACATGGATGCTAAATATCCCCATAAGTCCTGTGGTCAGACAAGACCAAGAAATTGAAGTGAAAAGAGGCTGGCTTCCACAACAGGACAATGATCCAAAGTGGAACCATTCACTACTTTATGAAACATAAGCTGAAGCTTTTATAGTGGTCCTGACACTCCATGTCCTGAACATCATTGAAATCTGTGGGGAGATGTTCAGGGAACATTCAGATTGAAATTGAAGTGATCTGTAAGAGGAGCGAGTGAGAGGATCTGCTGGCTACTAAAAACACTTGAAACTGTAATAGTTGTCAAAAAGACATTACTAAGGACTGACTCAGAAGGATGTCCAAGCCTTGTATAGTACACATACCGGATTAAATTTTTTTTTACAATATTCTTATGAAATAAAAGCTCCACCCTCAAAAATTACTGAAGTACAGTGGTGAGTGAAGAAAAGTTAATTTTGTATTTACTTCTTGTCATTAAAAAGAGCAAGATATTTGGCCAGGGCTGTTGAAATACTTGAATACAAATTTAAGAATATGTTCACAAATCATTTACGAGAAGGAATCTGCACTTCTCCCTCCCATTCAGTCTTGTTTAACTTCTCTGGAAGTTTAGGCAAGTAAGCCCATGCCATTTTTAGACAATGAAGGAATTATTCATCATTAAGATTGGAACTGAAACCTGGGGAAGGCAAACAATCAGCCTTCAGGGAAAAATCTTCTTGGCAGTAATTTTTATATGCGTACCTTACACCCTCCCTACAAAGATGTTCAGACATATTCTTCAGGTTTCTGCTGCAAAACAAACGTAATGACTGGAATGATGGAGCTTGTCAGCCAGTGTTTTGTGTAATGAGGTGAGAAGAAGGGTGTGGCTCAGTTTGTGTGAGTTACATGCAGGGCAGATAGATCATCAATAATGACCGGTGAGTGTGCATTATACTAAATCATGCTGGAGAGAGCTACAGCTCTGTCCTTGGCTTACCTGACATGCCATAAAATCAGGGCCTGGCTTTAGGCCTCTGGCTGTCTCATTTGTGAGTAATTTGGCTTCTGCGAATGCAGCCACGTAGGACACTGCAGACAAATTAAAAACATGCAAAGCAGGGTCATGGAACAAGAATATAATCGTGATTAGACCAGAGAAAATGTCAGTTCGGGCCAAGCAATTACAGACAATGTCAGTCAGGCTTCTTCCTATTGTAGTGACCGAACGTGAAGATAGAGGTGCAGTGAGAAGACAAGAATGTCTGATTTGGTGCCAGCACCAGCTGTGCATGGACACATTGTCAGCACGACAAGGAGGAAAATGTACTCTGTGAAAGCATCATTTTGCACTTCCCAGAAGTATGTGTGCATGCTTGTAGGTGTGTATTAAACTCTATTGATGCCAGTGTGCATTTGTAGGAAGCAAAGATACTTTTAAACAAGCTTAACAGCTACAGCAAAATGTTAGCAATAGTTTATATTTAATGTCTTAAGAAGTTTTTTGTCATGAAAGTGTCTCCTGTTGCATTTTACTAACATAGTTATAATAATTAAGTACAAATGAAGTCCACAAGCATGAGTGAATCACACTATGAGATATTTAAGTCTCATAAGACAGTACATATAAATTTAAGCAAATAAGGAGTTGTGCATATACTTAATGTGTGCTGTTATAACAATGTCAGTGTGCCCTCACAGCTGTAAGTTTCTGCTGCTAACTTTGCTTTTTTTTTATCTCCTTTTATTGCTTTTTGAAGGCTTCTGTCTTTCTTTTCTTGTTGGCCTGCCGCTGTCCTCCTCCCCCCTCTCGCTTGTACTCAGCTGATTGGCAGCTCAGAGGCTTATTGATAGCACCAAGTGAATTCTTATCTCATGGAGAGAGAGGCAGGGAGAAACTGTCACAACCCACTACCCACACGGTCCCATTTCTGCACCCTGAGCACACATCCAAACCGACTCATATTTAATGACTAACAAATCCAATCTATTTGCGTTTTCATAGAAGGAGAGCAGCTCGTGCTGAAGTCGACCTGTTCATCACATATTTTGGAGCACTTCTCTCTCCTCTGAACTTCCCTCTGTGTTTGTCCTTGTAGGTTCTTGATGCCCCTTCTGCCATCTGCAGTTACCTTGATGACAACAGCTGCTCTGCGCTCATCATCCTGGGCTTTGTGATGATGTCACCACTAGTGGTTGTGGCAGCTGCAGTTTTCTGCGGGTTGCTCCGAAAGTTTCGAATCCTGCTTTTCATTCAGCCGATTACACGTGCCTGGTACAGAGGGAGGCTGCTGGACTGGGCAGGCAGCATCCATGCCTGGGTTTGACTGAAACAGTGAAGGTGGTGCTGCGGGTCATGTAATGGGTTCTATATGTGTAAAAAATAAGGAGTGATAACTAAGAAAGATAGATTTGTGTAAATTGAACCAGGGTGGTATGGATGGTTTAAAAAATAGAAACATCAGTATAATTGATAGGACAGTGGTATAATAAATCTGCATTTTGTTTGGTGTTCAGTTTTGTTTGTGTTAGAGGTTTTAATGGTTTTAAAAAAGGTTTGTCATTTTTACAAATGTCTTAATCACCTTTCCTGCTGACAGTTTGGTAAGTATATCAATATCACCCTCATGTCTGTAAAGTGAAAATGAAACTACAAAGAGCAACTGATTAGCTCAACAGTATCATGTATGGCTGCTCCCTTTTCCCCCTAAGTGGTCAGCACAGTGGATAGATGCACATATGCGAATTCACACAGAGTTTACATCAGATGCTCTTCCTGATGTAATCCCCTTCCATTTATCTAGGCTTAAGACTGCACTAGGAGTACACTGGCTTGTGACCCCCAGGGCTTGGCATTCTCTTTCCTCTCAGCTGCAAACTAGGGACCTTTTGCATGTCAGGCAAATATAGAAACCACTGCACTGTGGAAACACTGATTAGCTCTGCTTAGCATAAAGACTGAAAGCATAGGAAGCTTAGGTTCAAGGTTAAACCCAAAACATATGAATTTAAATAAACCGTGTAATACACTGCTTAACAAAATTAAGGGAACGCTCGATCATCACTTTGTAACAATAAGTCAGTTACCCTTCAGGGATATTGGTCTTTCCAGTTAGGAAGCATAAACCATTGTGATTCCATTTCAGCTGCTTTGGTGCAAATGAAAGTGACAATGGGTGCACTGGAGAGGCAACAAGACAACCTCCAAAATGAAATGGTTTTGCAGGTTGCGGCAAAAGATCATTGATCTCTCGCCTTGGCTGTCCTGACTGATTTTCCTGTAGTTTTGATTTGTGCTAGTGTCATTGTCGCTAATGGTAGTGTGAGACAGTATCTTCAACCCATTCTGGTTGAACAGGTAGTCCAGATCCTCCAGGATAGCACATCTATACTTGATGTTGCATCAAGGTTTGCTGTGTCTCCCAGTACAGTCTCAAGAGTGTGGAGGAGTAAAGCAGTTGACAGAGAATTACAAGAGAAGAGTTGGAAGGACTGTAGAAGGGCATTAGCCCAGCAGCAGGAGCGATATCTGCTATTTTGTGCAAAGAGGAACAGGAAGAGCACTGCCAGAGCCCTACAAAATGACCTCCAGTGAATGACTCGTGCATTTTTTTGGCCAAACTGTCAGAATCAGACTCTCTGAGGTCCCGTCATCCTTTAATGGACCTTTGCTTACAGCTGAGCACTTTACTGGGCTGTTGCCAGTTTTAGTGTTCTCCAACAGAGAAAACCATTGGTGCCCTGTTCTTTTTACAGATGAGAGCAGGTTCACACTGAGCTCGTGACAGATTCCTCATACTCCCCAGACTCTTTCACCTTGGTCACGTTGATATCCCTTAAGTTTAACTGACTATTTGTTATGCTGTGATGTTGAGTGGTGCCTTCATTTTTTGAGTAGCTTATGTTAATTAGTGAGCTTTAGAGGCGGTAGAAGGTGGATTTTATTACCTTTTCCTAGGCAACTTTTTCTGGGCCATATGCTTATCTAAGAGCCTTCTGCCTTCACCCTCATTATTGCCCTTCTCATTGATCTCGCAGACAGAATGCAAGAGTATTTTCTAAAATGTCAAACTATTCTTTTAAGGCTAAATTGTGGGTTGTCATCATATTTCTTATTAGTTTTTCTATTCTGCCCACGTTGGGTCATTTTGTGATATGTTGAAAATAAGACTGGAATTGGGTTTATTGTAGCAGTTTCCTCAGAAGTCTTATTTGGCTTTTACACAGAAACAAAAAAATCTGTCAGATGTTTTGAGTCATTTCTTTTAATTTCAAAGATAACAGAATCTCAGAGCTTGCAAAACAAGTTATACAATCATATTATTTCAGTGAACCAAACACAGTTTTAAGAGCTTCTTAGACACTTAGGATTGTTATTTTCTTTTCAAGACACATCACACACCAATTTAAGAAAACTATGATTTTGTATAAAAACTAATATTTTGTGATTTTGTATTGCCTATTTGCTAACTATGTGGATGTGTTTACATGTGAGATTTCTCAAAAATGTGAAGTTATTCTGGTTTCACTTAAGAAGAAATCAAACCATTTTTCCAAACATCAGATTAAGTGATCTGCTTTTAGTTTATGCAACTAGGTCCAGTTTGATGGACCTTCAAAACCCCTTAAAACAAGGTAACTCATGCACATAATCACTAGAATTCCCCTCTTGTGGTTGCAGTTGCAGTTTACATTCATTATATGCAGGGAAGACTTTGAAGAAATTCAGTAGATGGGCACCAAAGATTGTCACCACTTCAGTATGTGATCAAATGTGAAACATGGTCACTTGTGCTCCTGAGTTGTGCTGTTGAATAATGGCCAGGAAAGTGTTTCTTGCAGAACATGATCTTGTCATAGTGAAACTGACCTTTGACCTTTTGGACATAAGCTGTCATTTGATTTTATCCTATTAGTCACACAAATACTTTAGTGTTTTCTGTTAGGTGGTTTAAACGAACAGTAAAGTTTCTTTTCAAATGGCTTTATCTGATGTAGCATCATTAGCAGTCATATCTTGTGTATGTGGCAGGGCTATGAAACTCATTTCATTTTAATGGATCTTTTAGATCACATTGTGCCGTAAAGAAACACCCATCATCATAAAAACAACTGAAGTTGACAGCATGACAAAGTAATTGCTTTTCAGTGAGATCCAAGTGTTAAAGAGGGATTTGAATAATCACATCAGGAATTCATTGTGCTGCTGCTTCGCTTTCTGGTCATTTAAATTCATCAGTGACACACTACACATCATTTTATCTGTGTCCTTGCTCTGTAGTTAAGTGTTCAGACTTGTGGTTTCGTTTCTCAGAAGAAAGAATTGAATCGTTTGTTTTTTTTTTTAAAGTGGCTATTATTCATCCATTGTAACTGTTATCATAGTAAAATATGTGATTTTTTGACAATTTGGCATATTTATTAGTGTGTTTTGTCTCTGTTTATGTAAGTCCAGTTGGTAATCTGAATGTGCATCTGTTTTTTTTTTCTTGGAATAATAAAGCTCTGTTGGTGCAGTCAGATAAACTGTTATAATGTTGAATCCAGTATTTTAGAGAACTTTGCAAAAAATGTCAAAATTTATTTATTTTTGATGTCACAAGGTTGTATAGCAGTAAATATCACATCTAGAACTAATTATTGGAAAGACTGAAACAGCTAATTGAAGATTATTTTTGTTCAGCTTTCAATTTGGTGTTATCAACAAAACTGCATGTTCCGACCTTCCATCAATAAAAAGAGGACATTTCTTTGCCAGCATGTCTCCTTTGTGTTGTGACCTGTTTTTAAAGGTTGAAAGGCTTTGATAATAGGGTAATATAATTTACTTCTGACTTTATCTCTCAAACATACAAGATGGCACACTCATATACTAAAAGAGCACTGAGGAAAACAATTGGATAAAGTCTGAGGTAAGACCTGAATACTGACCCTCAACTTCTGTACATCTGTGCAGTGTAAGAGTAAATTAGCTAATTCAAGGAAGATGTTGCCTCTTCTGTGTTGTTGTCTAGTCTGTCTGAATGATTTACGTTGTCCATGAATGCATTTAAGTACTGTTTATACTGACAGATTATCACTGTCCTGCAGCCTGAAGTTGATGTATATATGGCAGCTCTCAGTACCTGTATACAGCAGGATTTGTCTTTGTTTTGTAATATGGAAAAACTCTTTTCTGTATCTAGAGAATGTGATTTTGCTTAAATGAATCAAAACAAAAAGTCTTGGCTAAGTTTGAAATCCCAAAACAGGTTTAACCATTTGGCATGGGTTTATGGTGGTCTTGCCATTCAGTTGGTAAATTTCAATATTCAGTTAGCTCCAAAAACTGTGCTCATTGCCAGAGCTTAAAAGCTTTCACTTATCTAGTGAAATATCTCAATGTTTCATATATGGTGTATTTTATGAATACAAAATCATAGGTCTATTAGCAGCTCTAACGCCTTTACCATCCACTGCTTTGTCCTAATGTTGGAATGCTGAACACTGAACAAGGTATTATAACTCCTAAATTTAGGGTATTAGAATTACTGTGAACAATATTCAAACAAAGCAATAGCTGGGTTGCTATCACATTAAGCAGAAAAAAACAAAAAAGTTGTGCACTGCACATTTGCAGCACAGTATGTATGACTCCAAAACTCCAGGTGGTGCTGCATGTTGGCACGTTGATATTATGCCACTGCCCCAAAATTTCTGCAGAGTCCAGCCCTGTTCCTGTTGACTTGAGAAACTAATGTTATAACTGTTTTCTTGTTGGTATGATCCCAAAACCTCCAAGATTAAAGTGCATTGACGTAGTACTCAGAATCTTTACCTGTTCTTTGATAGGATGGTTCTAACTCTTGAACCTGTTTTACTGAGACAAAGGTCTTGTCAAATGGCTGATTGTTTTTAAAAGTTTGGTTTCTTTGGTACATAAGACTAACAATGCTAGAGGCCATAAGGCCGCTACAGTTGTACTGTAGAATACAAATATTTCCTAAAATATTTGATATAGAATCTACTTCATTTCTTTGAAAAATAATATTCATGTATAATTTTTATATCGTTTTCAGAATGCTTCATTTTTTGAAACTGTTATCAAAACAAAATGGTTTCTACAGAGATTCAAGTAGCCAAACTTATTGTTTCTTTAATCAACACAGCAGTTTTCAGACCCTATCCTAGCTGTCAGTAGAAGGAGAGGTACCTGGGACAGGTTGCCAGTCTATCAAGGGCTAGCACAAAGGGACAGGCAACCACTGACTCTCACATTCACGCCTACGGCCAGTTGAAAATCACCAGTTAACCTAACAAGCATGTTCTTGGACTGTGGGATTAAGGTGGAATGCCCAGACTGAACCCACACTGGTGCAGGGAGAACATGCAATCTCTACAGACAAAGGCCCCAGCCAACCGGTGGATTCAAACACAGGACCTTTTTGCTGTAAGGTGACAGTGCTGCCCATGAAACAGATGACTTAAATGAAACTTTCCCCATTTTGCTTTTCCCTAAAATCATCAAATTCTTTATTATCCAACTGATTACATCTAAAAAAACAGAGAAAGTCTTGGATGCTTGACCAGTAATGACTGACCCACCAATAAGACATAGCTTCTAATGATGATGAAGAAGCTGAGGAAGAGAAACAGTAGTATAGCAACACAACACCACTCACACACACACACACGTGTGTGCACAAAACCACTGAAAATTGGCAACTCCTACCTCACCATTGCTCATTTACTCTGGAACATCATTGTATGCTCTAACTAGACAGCTCCAGTTCAGCTATTAATTCTGCTTTCAGGTGAGGTGGTTTGCATCAAGTCAGGTCTGTCTTTAAACTGCCTAAATTTTGAAGCCACGTGCCAGCCTTGGAGTGTCTTTGTCTTTGTTGTTGTCACACTTAATAAATTCTATGAATTCTTCTTGTTGGCTGTTAAGTTTATTACTTTCACCTGCTTGACTATTGTTCATTATTATATAATTCCCCCCTGGGATTAATAAAGCATTCTGATTCTAATAGCTCACTTTTCTTGATTGGATGACTTGTGAACTTTAGCGTTCCCCTGTGGTGTGCTCCACTGAAGCAGAGATTTTTTTTAGTGAAAAGGAAAATAACATCTAAAATAAGCAAATTGTTAGTAGCACCATTTTCTGCTGTTCAGTGACAATTCTTGACAATTAGAAAAGATATGGAGAGGAAATTATGGCAAGATGGACCAGACATCTATTTATGAAAGCCAGACACCATTGCACAAAGAGCACTGATTCACTGCTAATTTCAAAAGGCATTCTAATAATGCTCCTTTAAATTGTTATAAAAGATTTTAAATACCCTGTGTCTCCTCTAGAAAATGTTCTAAATAAACTGTCCAGGAATCATTTGTTCCCAACTGCAAATATATTTTAAAAGTAATTTAGTCTCACATTCAGAAGCTGAACATAGGTTGGAAATACAGTATGTTCATATGTTTAAAAGTGGAGATAATCGCATTGTCGTTGGTGTGAAAATTGGTAAAGAAAAGTTATCTGACATCACAGTTTGAGACTTATTCATTAAATTCTGCTAAATGCCTGTTGCCTCAGCAGTGAGTTGGTTCTGGGTACAAGTCTCTACCCCTATTAGTTACTTTGCTGTCAGATATCAAAGTTTGGACCCAAGGAGCAAGCAGAACTCAGGAATAAAAGGCAATACAGATTTATTGAGAATGTGCAAGTCGGAACGACTGGCAGAATAAGAGCTGGCTACAAGCTGAGCTCCAAAGGTGGCAGAGAGTGGGTCAGGAAGGTTCCAAAGGTCCAGGTGCAAATAGTGATCCTAGGGTGACAGGAATAGATGAGGTCAGACTGGCAGGCAAAACTGAACAAGTTACAGACAAGAAGCATTAGATAAGATTGAGAGCAGGCCTGGGCCACCTGGCTACTACATTAACTGTAGCTATATTCTAGCAGAGTCTCCTGGAGTTTGCAGTGCTTAAGTATTGTGCTGATCACCTATCAGCTCCAGGTGTGCAACCTCCACTCTGCCCATGCCACTAACCCTAACCCTGAAACCAAGCAAGTAATTAGTTTCTAACCCAACCCCAAGAGAGAGAGAGAGAGAGCGCAAGAAAGAGAGAGGCAGAGAGAACCCAGATAGAAGGTCCCCTACCTGCTGGCTCCAAGTCCAGCAGGTAGGGGACCATGGCACTTTCCCGTATCTCTGCATATGTACACACCTCAATTTTGAAATATTTGAATCACAGGATCCAGAACATTACCTGGATCCGGAGCAGTTTAGGAAATGTTCTTGAATGTCAAGCTGATGTCTGTCAGCTTTGCCATGGTCCGCCCTTCCCGGGCTGTTTTGATGCCGGTTCCCTTCCTTCTGTTTCCTGCCTGGCCTGTCCCCCTAGTGGTCCTTGTCCTAGTCTGCGTTACTTCCTGTTTGTCTGCCTGTCATAATTGTTCCCAGCTGCGTGCCGTCCCCACCTGTCTCTCGTCCTCGTCTAATTCAGTCCTGTCTTCCCGGTCTGTCGCTGTCGCGTCCTCCCTCATACTCTCCCTGTCGTCACCCTAGCAGTCCTGTTCTCCTCGTTTTGTTACCTGTGAACTGCTACCTTGTGTTGCCGGCTAAATAAAAGCCTTTTTGGATTTAACCGCCTGTCTTCGAGTCCTGCGTTGGGGTCTGCACCAGACACGATGATGACGCCCTATGACAAACTTTCTTTATGGCATATTGTGGCTTAGATATGATGCAGACTTTATCCTGTCTCACAACAGTAAACCCTTCAAAAAAAATCCTGGATCCAGAGCCAGATCTGGATTGAACAAAAAAGTTAATCACGTCTAAGTTGGGCCAACTCCTACTACTGGTAAAAAATGTTTTGGCCAATCTGTCTGTAATTTTTATTTTTTGTGTAATCCTACAAACAAACACAAATTGATAAACAAATCACACCAAAAACATAACCTCTTTGGCAGAGGTAAATAAAAGCTCAGTTTAAACTTCTGACTTAGATGCAGCTCCCAGTATCAGGTAATAAGTAGCTCCCAGCAGTTCTTCTGGGATAATCAGTCATAATCTTCTAAATATCCTGTTTAAATATATACTTATCTATATGCATTTCAAAGCATTGGAATTCAAATGTCGTATCTTACATGGGCCATTAGGCCCTTGTTATTTCTATTTAATGCACTGAGAATCAGAATCCTTTTTAATCCCAGGCGGGAATTGCTCAGGGAGATCAATACATTACCTTTCAATTCACTACTTCTCAGCAATAATCCCTGAATTTTTTGAGCTTGCTGTTCCACCCAGAGTGATGTCCTTGTATCTTAAAGTGAATCACTGAAAAATCTGCTCATCCTTCCACTTAGAGAGGAAATGGAGGAAGTCAATATTTTCAGCCGACCTGATAGATGGAAATATGTTTGTTCAACAGCAAAACCAATAGTACAACCAAGAAAATAAGGCAAGCCTATTTGCATTGACCAAACTGAGGGATGATGCATTGTGTCAACCTAGTATCTTTAAATTTAGCATTCAAATGGACTCTTTCACTTATGAATTAGGAATACTTAAAATAAACACTGTGTTTGTCAAATTAGGGACAGCAACATTACCTATGAATAGCTAAAAATTCGAGCGATGTAGACTAAAGAATGCTTTTTACTGCAAGGAAAAGTGTGTGAAAATTCTTAAATCAAGGATTCTTGACTATTCCATGGCTGCAAAATGTGTTTGAAAACCATTAAGCACCAAGAAGTTCCTGTTCAAACGTTTAGTACATAATTATTGCATGCAGCTTATAAAAGAGGCTGCACATCCTGCATCCTGATGTGGATGTAAATGCTTTCCAATATAAGGAGAGAACAGAGATAGTGTGTTCCATTACAGAAGCAAGTTTGGACAGATCTTTAAAGCTTGAACAGAGCCAGGTTCGATGTTCCCCTGCTCTAAGCTAATCGACTACCAGCTGTAGCTCCATAGTTAGACTACAGTCTTGTTCTTATTAAAGTGAAAATTGTTGCTTTAAAGATGCAAATTAACTGGCACAGAGACATCTGTCTACATGCATCCTAACTACACAGTTATTGTCACATGGAACCCCCAAATCTCTTTTATCCTTAAACTGAAGCTTTCTGAATTCAGTCCAGAGCAAGCAAAGGGGCACTTGCAATTATACACTGTCAACAAATTAATCTCCAAAACTTCAAAAGCCAAACACTGATCTGGTCTTTTAAGCAACACATAAATTCACACTGGCTTCATCAAACACAGCTGGATTAGAAGAGGATGATGTGGTTGGCAGCAGTGGTGTGCAGCAGCAGCAGCAGTTTATTTATAAAGGTAGAGGCAGCATTGAGTTTGTTTGTGACCCTCCTCCCTCTGCATCCTCTGGTCCTGCAATTTTCTTCTCAATTATGTTCCTGCCTAAACACTGCTCCCAACTAAACCATCATTATCTCTATTTTAAAAAGGCTAAAATAAAAAACAGGCTGTTTTCCTGGGCTGTGCCACAGAAGGTTAAAATGTACTGCAAGCGGCTGCAGAAGGGACACTGTGCTCTTTCCCTAATCTGTATCTATGGCAGCAGGTTTGGTGTGTTTAATAAGGCATGTTGAGTGGGTATATATGTATGTGTGTGTAGTATGTATGTGTGTGTGTGTTTGATTTTCTACTTATAGTGCAAATGCAGTACAATATGGTTATGTGTTGGAATTGCACTCTTTGTGGCTTTTTTGTGGGCACGAATGGCCAAACAGATAACGCTCCGTCAGTACACAGATGTTCACAGCCACGAATAAGAAATCAAATTCAGATTCCTCATTTTCTCTTCACATCCTGTAGTGGCCAACTGCTGGTGATAAAGCACATGAATACAGAGGAATAATTACCAACAGGCAGTCAGGCGTGGCGCCCACAGCAGGCTGTCAGAGGAGACCATTCTTCCAGGAGAGGGTGGGGGGTGTGGAGAACTGATGCCTTTAAATTGCCACAATGAGCCTTTTCTTATATGGGGTTCACTTATACACACTAATCAAACTACCCTGTGCTTTACAAGAGGCATAAAGTCTCAAAAGGAAAAGTGTTTCACAAACTGGAGATAGCAATATTGAAGTCATACTTGCCAGTCAGGTACCACCACCACACAGGTTCTGAATCAGTGCTCAGAGATCCAGAAAGAAGCAAGGCTTCAAGCGGTAGATCTAATGGTTCCCAGAAAAAGAAATAAATATAGGTATGGTTGGTTTGGACTTTAATAATTATAACAAAAAGAAGAAATCAGTTAAACCATGAAGTGCAAATTGGAAATAATTATGACATGTGTGGTGTGGTATTTCAAATAGGATTTTAAAGAAACAGTTCAGTTTTCTGCACTGGTACTTTTGGCTGCTCCCTTTCCCCCCCAAGGAACTGCCACAGCAGATGGATCCACATATGTGATTTGGCACAGATTTCAGACTGAACCCCCACCTGACACAACCGTCACATTTATCTGGGATTGTGACCCCCAGAGCTGGGCTTGTGTTTCCTCCCAGTTGCAAACAGGGGACCTTTCACATGTCAGGAAAATGTGATAAGTGTAAAAAAAAAACAATGAAGAATCCACTGCAGCAACTGTGCTGCTTTTTATCTTTAATGGTTTTACATGCTCCTTTCTCTATGTGGTTTAACTTCACTATCACTCCTTTTCCTGTTCAGGCCAATTTAAAAAAAAAAAATCCACATGTGACCTGTGCACATTGTCATCCCTATCAGTCTACATGCTGTTGGGTTTTTTGGAGGACTGCATGTAAGCATGTCTGTGTAGGCTGCATACCCATAAAACTTCACTCTGCGTAGCAGAATCCCTGTGCAACCTGGCACACGAATCTCACATTATAGCAGATGTGGATATTCTACAACAATATTGTGGCCATGCTGGAGCACATCATTCAGCTGCAACATAAAATCATTTTATGCTACTGAGTAAAAGAAGTAATGAGCAATGCCTCACATGCCCTTTGTTTTAAGGTCACCTTTGTAAAGCAAAAGAGTCTGAGTGGTCGGCAGTGACCAAACCGACATGAGGCATATGAGAGGGAGTCCATTTTCCTCTCATTGTATATGATTTTATTATTTCACATGGTTATATTGCAATGATGCATCATTTTCCCATGAAAAGGGGGCTGGAGGCCCTTATCCCCCTGTAATTTCCACCTTTCCACAGCCCTTTTAGCCATGCTCCTCAGTCTCTGAAGCTCACTAATTCGAATGCCCACATCTATTTGAAAACCCACCCAGTTGTGTCATTAAGATTTAGAGGTGTAGCTCCAGGTTCACTGCAAGGCAGCAGGTCTTTTTTAGAATTTTTCAAGGGGTTTTAAGGTGCAGTACCTAATTTTTAGGCTCTGTGTTAAAACACAGTTTTAATACTTATAATCCTTCAGTTGATGCTATGAATTCATGGAGCATATCCTTAATTAAGCTAGCATTTAATCAGCTTATAACCAAACTAAGCTGGGGAACACAAAGCACTCAAGAGCAGCCAACTGATCCAGCTTTCACCCCAGGCTCTGAAGCCAATTATTCCAGCCCTGAGTAGAATTTTTTTTATATCTACCTCCACAACACCACAAAATGTTTCATGTCATTAACTGTCCTACAGGTGACAGTAACACTTTATGACTCTGATGATCTCCAGGCTTTTCATCTCCTTCCACCTTGAAGCTGATATTTGTGCTTCAGAGTGAAATGTCATAATAACTCTGGGTTGCCATATTGGGCAACTTTTGAAGTGTTGCCAGGGGTTAATTTTTATTTTTATTTTTTATTTTTGGGAGGGGGAAATACATTTTGCAATACAATTACAATGATATAAATAAAAATCCATATTTTAAACAAACTAAAATATTTATATCTGAATCCTACCTGTCCAACAATATACTAACAGCACTAAGACACATGCTAAATTGTTGACCGCATACACAAACTCTACACAGCATGATGCTTTCCACCACCCAGGCTCCACCTCATGATAGCAGCTCTGGGTGGATTTGTTGCACAGACCAGACAACCTAGGCAGTATGATGATACATTGGTTAGCATTGTTGCCTCAGAGAAAAAAAGTCTTCGGTTTGAATCCACCAGTCAGTTGAGGCCTTTCTGTGTGGAGTTTCTGTATTCTCCCCAAGCCTGCATGAGGTCTTTCCAGGTACCCTGGTTTCCTCCCACAGTTCAAAGCCATGTGTGGGGTTATGTGAATGGGAGTGTGAATGGTTGTTTGTCTCTCTGTGTTAGCCCTGCAATAGGCTGGTGACCTGTTCAGGGTGTACCACCCACCCCTGAAGGGCTGGAAGAAGTGGAAGAAAATGGATGGATAGACCTGGCAACCTGGCCTGGTCATGAAATTTGGTACAGACATTGCTCTCCTTTTGATGTGCCTAATTATAATATTAGCATCCCAACATACTAATCTACGCCAAGACATTAAACAGTTTATGGATAACATAAGCATGTTACCATTGTTGCTGCATGGACCTTAGCATGCTGGAGTATTTATCTAAAAGGTTCCCACAAGATTATTATTTATTACTATTAGTTTTTCTTTTACTCTCTTTATTCTGTTTTTTTTAATAACACTTTCATCCTTTTGGAATTGAGGATGCTAATTGTTGTAGTTTTACAATTGAAAATCTTGTCCTTTCTTGCTTGATGTCACACTTTATCTGCTCAACAGTCCATGGTTGCTGTTGTCTCATTCTTCTTTTCAAAATGCTTCATACATTTACAGTTGGAGACATATCTGGACTGGCAGCAAGCCAGTCAAACACCTCCGTTCAATGCCTATGAAGCCATGCTGTAGAGCCTGTGCAGAATGTGATCTGTCATTGCCCTGCTGAAATAAGCATGGACATCCTGGGAATGTATGTCTCTCTAAAATCCTACCATACTACCCTTAGTCACTACACCTCCTCATACATGTAACTCACCCATGCTGAGGGCTCTGATACACTCCCATACAATCACAGGTGCTTGCTTTGCACCTTTTGCTGATAACAGTCTGGATAGTTGGTTTCATCTTTAGCACGAACAACCTGAAACCCATTTTCCCCAAAAATTTGGACTCATCCAACCACAGCACATGGTTCCACAGTCTTTCAGTCCACCTGGGATGAGATGAGGCAGACAACACTCAGTAGCATTTCTGCACTGAGTTGATGTATGGCTTCCTCCTTGGGTAATGGCTTTAAGTTCCATTTCTGGATGCAGTGGGAGGCTAATTAATTATTTAATTAAGTTACAATTGTTTTCTGAAGTACTACCGAGCGCAGGTAGCTATATTTTCTCGGTAGCATGCACATTCATTTTATGCACTGGGATATCACCAAATTCTCTGAATTGTTTCACAATATTATACACTGTAGATGTTGAAAGACTTAAATTCTTTGCAATCTTGTGCTGAAATATATTCCTTTTGAGCTAACAATTGACTCACAATTTTTATCAAAAGTATGAGCCATGACCCATTCTTGCTTCCGAGCCTTTATGGATCCTGCTTTTATACCCAGTCATGATACCTTATCTGCTTCCAGTTAGCCTGCTTAATATGGAGTCTCCCAAACTGCTGTTACCTGAATATTCTGTCCTTTTAATCTTATTTTAATTGTGTCTTAAATTTTGTTAAGTGTTTTACAGCCATTAAATCCTAAATATTTTTTACATTTGCAAAATACAATTAAGTTGTTCAGTAAAACTACTGAAAATCTTTTCTTTGTACTTTTGTCAGTTAAATAAAGGATTGAATGAATTAATATAGCACAGATTTTTTTATTGTATTTTGGAAAATATCCAAACCCGAAATGGGGTTTGTAGGTTGAAAGCTGCAGGCTGAAGTCCTTACAGATGAGGGAGTCTAACACCTGAAGGATTATGTTGTCAAAGTAATAACATCTCCAGAATTCCCTTTCATGGCTGGTGGCCTGATTCTCACCCTGTGTGATCTGTAGCAGAGGGTTTTCCTGTGCTTCATGATGGCAGAGTCATGCGATCCATTTTTGGGTTTACTGTGGTAGTCAGAGCTAATCAAGCTCACTACTTATTCACAAATTGAGCTTACAATCACAGGCAATCACCAGAGCATTCACCCAAATGCCTGGTGTGATATTCCTCATTGTTCCCTCTGAAGCTTTGTCTGCTTTTTGATGTCCAAAATGGCTGTAAAAAACAAAGCAAAAAAAGTATTTGTGAAAAATTAACATTTTAAATCCATTGCATCAATAGACAACACATTCAGAGGAAACAACAGAACACAAAAACAGATGTGATTTCATGCAATCATCACGAGTTTTGTCTCATCGGTTCTCACTGTCTCTGTCTCCTTCTCTGCTGCTGTCTAAAGCACTCTTGTGAAAATGAACCTGTCCTATGAGCCATTTACATCAGGCTCTCAATCCATTTTTCACTCATCTACTCTCTCACGCACTCAGCCTCACTTTCATGCACCAGAAAATTACACTTCGCTCAGTATTTACCATTCCGTCTACATTTGTAAACTCACTCTTTGTATTCTTCTCTGTCCTCAACATATATTTTATTTATGATATCTGCTTGGAAAACATATTCTCTTCTTTCTGTATTGTTCTCTCTTACAAAAATTGGTCTCTTTTACTCACCAATCTCAATCTGTTCCAGTTCTCATATTTCCATCCTTTGTTATTGAAATATTTACTGTGCTAGTAGTCCAACATTTTGGGCGAGATTAAAATATCTCAACAACTTTCAGGTAGATTGTAATTTTAATTTGTCAAATACTTTAAATCATGGCCAAATGTAATGCTTTTATTAGCCTCAGCAATTTTGTAAAAAAAAAAACAAAACATTAAAATCAACTATTCACCACTCTCAGAAGCTCAAAAGTAATGGGACATTTCACTGACAAGAATTTTCATGGCCTGGTGAGGCTTGTTCCCTCAATATTTGATGACTATTTGCAGATAAATGACCTTGAGTTGAACTTGCATTTGGTCGCTATTTAGAGAAACTCTCAATGTGAGGTCTGAAGATGTTAATGCAAGTGAACGTGGCCAAAACAACAATCTGGAACATACTTAAAAAGGAGGAATGCACTGACTCGCTCAGCAACACCAAATGACCTGGAAGACTATGGAAGAAAATGAAAGTGGATAATTGCATAATTCCAAAAAAACCCTTCACAGCATCTAACCATGTCAACAATACTTTCAAGGTGTTAGCTGTATTATTGTCAAATTCTAGAACGAAGAGAAAACTTCATTAATGTAAATGCAGAGGGTTTAGAACAAGGTGAAACACACTGGTTTTGCTCAATTAAAGGAAGGAAAGATTAGATTTTGCCAGAAAACCTCTAAAAGAGCCTGCCCAGTTCTGGAAGAAAATTCTTTGAACAGATGAAACCAAGATTAACTTGAACCAGACTGATGCTGAATGATGATGTAAAGAAAAAGTATGGAGAAGAAAAGGAACAGTTCACGATCCGAAGCATATCACATCATGTGTCTAATATAGTGGAGGTAATGTTACAGCATGGGCATGTCTGACTACCACTGGTGTCTGGGTCGCTAGTGTTTATTAATGATGTGACTGCTGATGGAAGTAGCAGGATGAATTCTAAAGTGTATGGGGCTATACTCTGTTCAGATTCAGCCAGATGCTAAAAAACTGATTGGAGCTTCACAGTGCAAATGAATAATGAGTCACGTGTCTTACAAGTGAAAGGTCCTTGGTTGGGTTCGAGGCAGGAACACAAGCCCCTCTCACCATGGAGGGTTGTGTCAGGAAGGGCATCTGGTGTAAAACCTCTGCCAAATTACCAATGTGAATTAATCTGCTGTGGTGATCCTTTGGGGAAGATACAAGGGAGCAGCTGAAGGTACATACTGCAAAAGTAACCAAAAAGTTTTTTAGGCAAAGAAATGAGATATTCTTTAATGGCCAAGGCAGTCACCCAACTGACTCGAACCCACAGCGCATGAGCTTCAGTTACTGAAGGTGGAGAGGTCCATAAACAACTGAAAGCAACTGAAGGCAGCTACAGTAAAGGCCTGGCAGAGCATCTCAAAAGAGGAAACAGAGCATTTACATCTTATAAAAACTGAAGTAATTACATAGGTCAGGTACATAAAAAATAAAGATATATACCTGTTATTGTTTATTAAAGTGTCTTTGACAAATGAAACATAAGAAAATTCCAAAAATATTTTTTTTGGATGTAAGTCCACTAAGGTATCTGAGACATGTGTAAGCATCTATGATTACACCTGTTAGCGTCATATAAGAATGTTAAGATGTTGATGTTGGCCTTTTGCTCAAAGCAGTGCTTTGTACTGTACAGCCTGTACCCTCTCCTTCTGATGTGGGAATTGTGGAGGTTTGGCCCAAAAAATTCTGTATCTTCCTGAAACTGACAATCCCAAAAAGAGGTGGATTTGGAGGTGGATAGAAATTTTTGACACAGTTATTGTTGTCAGCTTCTGTGCATGTGACCAGGTATAGCTTTGGGGATGCCTTCCAGCAGAGGATTACTTAAAATACATTATCCTAACATTATCCCATTTGAGAACAGCTATAAACAGTTTTTGCTCTTACACAATCGAACAACATGTCATATAACGAGTTACAACCTGTTTAGATATACCTGCAGGCTTCTAATTTGCTGCCTTTTCCTGTATTTTTTAGCACATTCATCCTTTCAGACAGCTACTGTATTGCTGTCTCTGTTTTTCTTCAAATTAACCCATGAACACAACAGTCTCTGCCTTGGTGTCACCTATGCTCCTTGTTTCATTACCTCCCACTGGGGAAGAGAAGAGAGTTCCCACTTTTATACATTATTTTCCCTCACTCCTCTTGCTTCTCTCTCATTACTCTACCCTGTCCAGTGCTTGAGAGTTTGGGTCTTTACTGAATGATGCAGTCCTCCCTCATCCTCTTCTTATTTTCAGAAAATTAAAATCCATTTTCCTTTGTTCCACTCTTGACTCATTATAGCTTATTCTCCATCCCCTGTGGCTGGAATCAACACAGGCTTTTCATGAACACTAATTTCATCCTCTGTAGGGGACCTGCAGCTGGCAGGAGGGGATATCATTGCACCTCATGGGGCCACTCAAGCCATATCACACAAATCACAGACATGGGAAATCATCTGTGTGCAGTCAGTGTAATCAGAAATGGAGAGAATTGTGGGTATTCACTGAATGACCATGGTGTACTACTCTTGTGGACGATCTTTCTCTCTTCAGCCAGTATGTTTTCACTGAAATAATCCAGCAATGGCTTGTGTTGAGTAGAGTAATGTAATCAGCTGTACATGAATTTGATATGGTGAAGTAATTTTGAATTGGTGTCTTCAATTAATCCTGATAAGAATAAATAAACAGTTAAAAGTTTTGAACAAAACAAAAAGAAAATCCTTCAACAAGCTAAAATACAAAATTGATTTTCTTTTACTTTCGTTCCCTTGTTTTTGGATAAGTGATTAAGTTAGAGCTGTCTAATGATGCTTAATGTTGATGACCACAAAGGGAAGGAGGTGTGTGAGCATTTAATCCTTATTAAATATAGCAATCATTAACCAGACATTAATCTAATCTGCTGTGGCTACCTGTGTCTATGTACAGAATATCTATTAGCCACAGCAGATTAGATTAATGTCTGGTTAATGATTGCTATATTTAATAAGGATTAAATGCTACTACTGAAGGTGGCAATGGTCACTGTATGAAATTACTCACACTTATATTGTGCATTTATCAGTTTGTTGTCTACATTTAGTAAGAGTTATGTAATGGACTAAAAGTATTGCATAAATAATGGGCCCTAATTGAACATCATGCATTGTGAGGAAAGGGGTCTATGTACAGTAATGGTCTGCTTGTTTTGCCATCTAACAAACTGAACACATAAGAGGATTTATAGATAGAAATATAATGTACTGCAGTGCCTGCTAACACAGGTATGTAACTGCCAGCCATGCTGATCAGAGTGGCAGTGTTGTTTTAAAGTGGTGGATGCAGCCAAAACATGTGCAAAGAAACAGGAGATCCCTTGATTGTGCATTTAATGACATGTAGTTTCCTTGGTAAAAGCACCACTCCAAGCACCGTAAGAATGATTCATATCTGAGTTAATGACAAAAGAAATGAAGCAAACAGTAAACACAAACAAAACCCCCCCACATTTTCTCCTTTATAAAACAGATGCTCAAAATAAAAGCTTAATTAAAAAGAGCATTTGCACGCTGTGGGAAGTACATTCATTTTCTTCCTGAAGGCTGACAAGGATTAATATAACTCAAGATTGAGTCTTAGGTCAGGTGATGGTTAGCTGGCAGATAGCCTGGCTCAATTCAATGATAAAAAATATCAGATTTAACAAATGGGATAATAATAGAATCATTGAGGTGTTTAATGTGTCTGCTAAACAGTTCCTTGTGCTCACAGTCTTTATCCTGAGCTAAGCGGACTATCACTAACCATTATCTTCAAATAAGATGGTAAGAGACTCTGCTACTGCTCCATCACTGCTTTAACAGTGACATCCTTGTTGATCAGGTAAAGCTATTCCATTATTCTCACAGGGTGATTGACAAAGGATGATAATCTTGGGGCTCAGGGGCCCTGGTTTCTTAGTGTCGTTTCACATCAAGACACGTCTGCACATTCCTGGGCTGATAGAGGAACAGAGCTGCTACTGTAAGATTAGGGACCTCAGGGATCCTGTCATTTTCTTGTCTGTCAGTGCAAAGAATGTCTTTGACTGAAGAAAAAACCCTCCAAAGCTGTATTGGTGATACATTTTCATTAATATTAATGACAATAATAGTATTAATTATTAAAGGTAATTATTAATTTTTCCTATATTTACAACATATAATTGCAATATTTCAAAGCTATTTTTCTAAACACTTCTTTTTATAACTGAAAAGGGAAACTCCTCTCATTAATCCAGCTATTTACAGCAGTAAGAGTTTGTCCATCCATTTTCTTCTGATTATCCAATTCAAGGTCACAGGTTGGAAGAAACATATCCCAGCAGTCACGGAGCGAGAAGAGGGAGGTACACCCTGGACAGGTCACTCACAGAGCTAACACAGAAGGACAGACAACCATTCACGCTCACATTCACATGCCAATCTATGATAACCACTTAACCTAAGATGCATATATTTGACTGTAGAAGAAAGCCAGAGTACCTAAAGAGAAACCACACACACACACACACACACACACACACAGGGAAGAACATGCGAACTCCACACAAATCCCCAGCTGGCCAGTGGATTCAAACCTAAGACATTAATGCTGTGAGGTGACAGTGCTAATCACTGCACACTGTACTGCTGCACAGGAAGTTCTTATGTTTTTAAATCAAAGAACAACACGGGTTGTAGATGTTGTGTGGTCAGCTGTGGTCAAGTCAAAACAAAAGTGTTTACCAGAGACTGCTGCCTAAATGGCAGCAACATCAGGTAATACTTCGAGCACCAGAACCATGAACTAACTCAAAAGGAATGCTTTGTGAAAAATGTCTAATCATTGTGGAGAACACTTTAGTTAGTTTTGTAATATGTATTACAAAACTGTAATGTGTTCTCCACGGTGATGTGCGTTTATAAGAGCTCCTTTAACATAAATGCACCAACATTTTACAGCAGATACTGTTTCATATTTATAAATAGAATCATTGTATTTTAGCTTTATATCTGACATGATCTTCAGTTAAGTTTATGTGATGTACTCTCTACCTCTCAGTCAGACAATGAAATGCCTCAACAAATATTGAATGGATTAAGATGACATTTTGTAAAGACCTTCAAGCTCTTAAGAGGATTAAGTTTACAGACTTTGGTGAAATCATTTATTTTTTTGTACAGCTATGAGACTTCAGCCATGTGTTTTAACAATTATTTGATGGATTTTTTTTTTTTTTTGCACAAATAGTCATATCCCTCTTAGGATGTAAAGAAAGTGTACATAAACTTAAAGAATAAAAAACCGATTATTTTTAATGGTTAGGCTCTAATAGGAAGCAACATTCTGGAGTGAAGCTAGGAGACAGTGACTGGACCCTCTGGTGTCTAGAAGCTGGCAGTGGTGGAGTAGAACAAGCAGATGGCTGATGATATGAGCTGGAAAATCTGAATCAGGTGGTAACTGGGATGAGGAGGCATGCATGAAAAACAGTCTGAAAAGGAAAAATTAAAATCAAAATGACTTTTAAGAACGGGAATAATCTGTTTGGTTTAAGGGATGCAGACAAATAGATCAATGCACAAAAAAGTGGTATTCAAATAGTAAGTGAGTTGATTTTGAGGCTGTGAAACAGAAGTAACAATAGAGCAGCAAGAAAGCCCAAGAATGAACATGCAGCATTTATATAGAAGCTTCACCAGTAAGTTTAAAGTCTCAATCATTAGTTTTATTCAATACATCATGTTTGTTTTGAAAAATTATGGTCCTATTTAGACTAAGGCAAGATGATAAAGGAGAAACATTTTAGGGCAGGCCCTCATGAATGACAAGTAGCTCACATATGCAACGTCCTTGATTATTCAGTCAGATCCATCCCATACTTATCACATCCAGTTTTAAAATAACACTGTAACACACAAATTCTGCATCTGGCCAACAGTCTCTATGTCAAAAGGCCACATTCACGGAGAATTTGAAAATATAATGTCAAGGACAACAACTAAAATCAGAGGGAAACACTCACGGCTACAGTATTTAATCCATAAAAATTAAAGGAGGAAACAGTTCAGTGTCCCACTCAGAAAGGTACAGAATACACCGTGCAAGGCAGAGGCCACCCATGCTGCAGGTCAGCTATCCCCTCTAGTACACTGACAACTTCTGCAGTGTTCGGCAGCTGTTCTCCAAGACCCACCACTCCATATGAAGTAGGCAAGCAAACAGCGAGCTTCAGCAAGCCAACTCTGCTTTCAGGTTGCAGCACGAAGTGGCCTGCACAGAGGAAACAAAAATGTAACCAGGTAATTTGCTGGATCTCAACTGTACAGCTCACAGAACCACAAAAGAATATCTACGGTTAGAATATTGATTGTAATCTAAACCATCTTAAAGCTGGACTGTATAACATGCCAGCAGAGAGAGACATGAAAATGTGACAGCAGTGTTGCAATGTGGAGCTTAAGTAGACTAGAATGGAAGCACAGACAAGTACTGTATAAAAGTCTTCACTTAACACAACCCAAGCACAGCCATTGGCTCACAGCAGTTGTGAAATGCACACACAAACCACTCCCAAATCAGTGCTAATTACCCACAACAAATGTGGAGGTGAGTCAGTGTACAGATGTTCTCAGTCTATTCTGTCACACCAACATGATGACAGCCAAAATGCTCAGCTTAAAGTTTCAAAGCCTGACTTCACAAACTGATGTATGATGTCACTGTGGCTGCATTTTCTATATACAGTCTACTTGGAACTCTAACTGGTAACTGAGAGCGTCATTATTAGCTCCTCCTAATTCACTGTATATCGTTAAAAGCATATTAAAATGACATTAACAGAAACAATAATAACACCATCTGATAACTCAGTCATAAATTATTTGTTTATATGCATTTTGTTTGCATGTGTGGGTGGTCAGTTGCTGTTGTTCTGTTTAACAGGATGCAGTAATGTTAACATCAATAAAATGAGCAATTCTCTGACTTGTAGGAGAAACTGAGACAGGGGCCCAGTTTGCACAGGCCAGCTGGTGACAAGCCTTGTGAGGTGTGTCTAAATACCAGTGGCTGTTAGTTTGCAAATTCAGATGAGGTTTAACAGTGTTAAAGTGCATTTAGCCTTGACCACAGCTCTGCCTTTAATCAACCTGCCATCATCAACTTTTGCCCAGTCATTTGATTTATGAAATTGACATTACCAATATGTGCTCATTAAGTCTTTCTTGATTAGCCACTTCTGGCTCCAAATACTCCTTCAATTTTTCAGATGGGCCTGGATCAAAAAAAGGGTCCACGTGCTGTGGAAGAGGTTATACCTCGTGCCTGTGCCAAAGACGTCACGGCCCAGTTACTCTAAGGACTACAGTCTCACTCCAGCAGTGTGGTCAGCAACACCAGAACCCTACAGGGGACCATCTTCTCTCCCTTTCTCTTCAACCTCTATTCCACAGACTTTAGCTACTGAGACCTGCCCCCTCAAGAAGTTTCTGATGACTGCAGTAGTGGAGTGTATCAGAGAGGGTGATGAGGAAGAGTACAGGACTGTGGTGGGTAACTTTGTCACGTGGTGTGAACAAAACCATCTGCAGCTTATTGTGAAAAGACTAAAGAACTGGTTGTGGACATGAGAAGGACCAAAACACTAGTGACCCCTGTTTCCATTTATGGGGCCTGTGTGGAGATAGTGGAGGACAACAAATACCTCCTTGTTCACTTTGACAATAAACTGGACTTCATTAAACACACAGAAGCCATCTACAAGAAGTCGATGCTCAGGTTATTTGAAGAGTCTGTGGTTGCCAGTGCCATCCTCTATGCTGTCGTGTGCTGGGGCAGCAGACTGAGGGTAGCGGACACCAAACTCAACAAACTGATCTGTAAGGCCAGTAATGTTGTGGGTTTGGAGCTTGACTCTCTGATGGCGGTGTCAGATAGGAGGATGCTGTCCAAGTTAAGGACAATATTGGACAATCCTTCACACCCTCTTCATGACGTGTTTGACAGACACAGGAGCACCTTCAGTAAAAGACTCATTCCACTAAGATGCACCACAGAATGCCATAGGAAATCATTCCTACCTGTCTCAAACTTTACAACTCCTCCCTTTAATGCCTGGAATATTTTTCCTTTGGCCACCTGTATATAGAACTTAATGTGACATATTACACTTTCTACAGTAAGGCTAATTTATTGTTATTTAATATTCTATCTTTTATATATATTTCTGTTTACTATTTTGACAACTGCATTTTTTCCCATATTAGTTTATACAGTCTATGTAGCTTCAGTTTCTATCAGTTCATATCTGTGTATTTATTTATTCATACCTAATGGCATCTGTAACAAAAACAATTCCCCCCCTGGGGTTAATAAAGGATTCTGATTAAAGCAAACAAGTCATGTGAATTCAAAGGGTTTTTATTGATGTTTCAAGCATGTACGGATAATGCATGAGACAAAAACCGTTCCTCCAGGACCATGATGCTACATACAGAACTGAGAAACAGAGGACAGTGCAACCATAGAAAGAAAAACAGTGCAATAGAGGACATTAAGATACTAAAGACAAAAAACAGTGACAATGCAGTCTTTAAAGTATACAGTCCCAGTGAGAACAAAGCACAAAGGATATTAAGAATATAAAAATATAAATATTATTCAAAATTTTAAAAATTACATATAAAGAGTGTAATATTTAGTGGGATTGAATTCATTTCAGTGCATGTGTGCATTCCCAGTCCAGTGCTGATCTGTCTGATGGCTTGTAGGAAGAAATGATTAAATAGTCTGGAAGTGGGGTCCCAAATGCTTCAGTACCTCTTGCCAGATGGCAGGAGGGTACAGTGTCTGTGAGGAGTGTGTGGGGTTGTCTACAGTGCTGGTGGCTTTGCGGATGCAGTGTGTGTGATAAATGTCCATGATGGGGGAAGAGAGGTTCCGATGATCTTTTCAGCTGTTGTCACTAACCACTGCAGAGTTCTACAGTCAGATATGGTGCAGTTACCATACCAGATAGTGACACAGCTGCTTAGGATGCTCTCAGTAGTCCCTCTGAAGAAAATAGTGAGAAACAGTGTCGGGAGATGCGCTTTCCTCAGCTTTTGTAGAAAGTAGAGCATAGCCAAGAAAGCTTGGCAGCTTTCTTGGCTATGGAGCTGGTGTTGGAGGACCAGGAGAAGTTATCCTCTAAGTGAACACAGGAATCTGATGGTTTTGACAATCTCCACAGAGGATCTCTCAGTGTAGAGTGGACATGCAGTGATCTCCTGAAGTCAACAGTCATCTCTTGTTTTGTCTACATTCAGAGACAGATTGTTGACTCTGCACTAACCTGTTAGCAGTGTATGCTGACTCATCATTCTTGCTGACCCACCACGAAGGTATCATTAGTGAACTTAATGACATTTGAGCTGTGTATTGTTGCATAGTTGCAAGTCAGTTGAGTAAACAACAGTGGACTGAACACATGGCCCTAGGGGCCCTTTGTGCTCAGTGTAGTGGTGGTGGAGATCTGGGCTAACTGAGGCTCTTCCAGTCCGGAAATCCAGGATCCAGCTGCAGAAGGAAGTGTTCAGCCCAAGCAAGCCCAACTTTCCAATCAGATGCTGAGCACAAGCAACAAGGCACCACTGAAGATTCAAATAGTCCAAATTTATTTTAACTGCAACAGAAATATCAGTGTAGCTGTTTTTGCAGGTATTACAGTCAAGAATAGTGGTAAGGTAGCTTTGTTTTTTTTTTTCCACACACTTTTACTTTTTCCTTTCTCTCACAAGTTTGGTTTAGGTAATACTTTGTTAGATTTAGGAAATGTTTGTGATTTGAAGTAAAATATGACCAAAAAGTAATTCTCCGCACTGAAAAATGAGGCACTAGGCATCACAAACCCATCTTACGTGTCCGCGTACCTTGTGGGAAAATTGGCCCAGCCAGTGGCTTTAAGGGATACCCTTGGGCTGAGAATGGGCTGCATCCTCAAAGAGGTTAGTGAGAAATTTGCTTTTATTTGGTTTTAATTATTGCTACCTCAAGGTCATGATCCTAAGCTTAATCACCACAGTGAAATCTTAGTTGGCCTGGCAGTGTTTTATTTCTGAGGTGGCAAAATTTTGGTGTCTGGGACACTGTGGGCCCAGAGGCTATAGTGTGTACTATGAGTTTTTCAGATCTTAGGTTAAAGATGAATGAATGAATAAAAAAAGCTGTACACATTTGGAAAGCAAGCAGGCTTAGATTCCGTAATCTCTAGTCTACATTCACATGATCAGGCCCAAGAGTGCAGTGAGGCCGCAAGACTGCATGGCTTAACCATTCAGTTGTGCTTCAATCTCAAAATAACAAATAATTTAAAGGATCAACTCAAACCCTAGCCCTGTTATAAATTTTCAGTGTTCCCCCAAGAATATAGGGTACTTTTTATTGCATTTAAAATGGAAACTCAATTTGCTGAGAACATTATGCCAGGAAGCCTAACTTTACAAAGGATACAACACTGCAGTACATTAGGAAAAATAGAGCCTTAACAGACTGGAAATATGGTTGATAGATTATCATTTAAATTAATAAAATCGAAGATTCAAAAAACTATAGTTAAAGTTCACCTGTGAAGTTTTAAACTTTTAATATTTCTTACAGCTGTTTTTTCTGTGTGTCTCCCCTTTTGTGCATGAGGACACATATGCACATGGCTGATATGATTGCCCTACCAACTGTAACATTTTTCTATTGATGGACATGCTAAAACTGCAACTAACAAAAAAAAAACAGGTAAACAAGAAAATATCATAGAGGTGCATTAAACTTGTCTCGACATTTCTCTGATTAGTCCAACAGAAGCTGCTCTTGTAGAACAAAGCAAAGGACATATAAACCCGTAGAGATAGAGACACACACATTTAAAATGTGGTAATAATTAAAGAAACCATAAAACTGTTAAAAATCTGTTTCGTAGTGCAGGTTACATCCCTGATTCTGCACATTAACTTGCAGATATGTCCCCTGACCCAAAAACATATCTAATATTAATGCACACTTGTGTGCACTTACTAAAGCATTCTGCTAAAACTAAAACATGAGAACTCATCCTCATTCTCTCCCCATATCTTCATATCTTCTCAGGCTGACATTTCAGATTTCCTAGTGACCAAACAGTCTTTATTGTCAGTCTACATGCCTCTGCAGCACATCTGTCAGTGTATGTGTCTCCATGCAGGGATGAGCTTGGAGAAATTCTTTCTTGTGTTATCAGTGGAGACACACTCAGCCATAAATCAACACAACATCAACACAACGCAAGTGATGAAGTGATGAGAGAATGGGGAAAAAGAGAGATGAGAAGATAAGACAAAATAAACACACTCCCCTTTTAGCTGCAAAAGTCAAACAGAAAGAAATTTAAACACAAATGTCCCTGCTAATGTCTTTAATAATGTCCATATCTCCATCGTTTTCAATAAGTCAAATAAGAAAAAAGCAAACAACTACAAATAAATATCTAAATATTGTGACCCATTCTGATTATCAGGTCAGAAAGTCCTTTCCAACCACTTAACGTCTGAAAAAGGTGACTGTAGTTAGGGTTTGGTTTGATATAGGCAACTAATGACTTGGTTTATTACATAGATCATAGGCTGGGTTGTTACTATATGGACAGAAGTATCGGACCATGCATCTTAATCATTGAATATAGGTGTTTCATTCAGTCCCATTATCAGCTGTGTATAAAATCAAGCACGTAAGCCATGCAGTCTGACATTACAAACATTTGTGAGAGAATGAGTCATTCGAAAGAGCTCACTTAATTTGAGTCTGGAACCATAATAGGATTCCACCATTGCAACAAGTCAGTTCATAAAATTTCCTCTGTCCTAGATATTCCAGGATCAAATATAAGTGGTATTATTACAAAGTGGAAGCCTTTAGGAACCACAGCAACTAAGCCATGAAGTGGCAGATCATATAAAGTTACATAGGTTGTCACATTCTGAGGCACACTGTGCATTAAAGTTGTCAAACCTCCTCTGCCATTAACATCAGCACAAAAATTGTGCACTGGGAGTTTCACGGCATGGGTTTTCACAGCCAAGCAGCAATATTCAAGGCTTACATTACCATGCACAATGCCAAACATCGGATGGAGTGGTGTAAAGTACGCTGTCAGTGGAAAGTGTTCTGTGGAGTGACAAATCACACTTTTCTATCTGGCAGTTTAACTGACGAGTCTGGGATTGGTGAATGTCAGGAGAACATTATCTGTCTGACCAACTGTGCCAACCGTAATGTTTGGTTGAGGAGAGATTATACCATGGGTTTGTTTTTGTGGGGTTGGCCTGGGCCCCTTAGTTCCAGTGAAGAGAAATCTTAATGCTTCAGTTTACCAAGACATTTTGGACATTTGCTTCCAACTTTGTGGGAACAGTTTGAGAAAGGCCCTTTTGTGTTTCAGCACGACTGTGCCCCAGCACACAAAACGAGGTTCATAAAGGCATGGTTGAATGAGTTTTGTGTGGAATAAATAGACTGGCCTGCACAGAGCCCTGACCTCAACCCCATCAAACACCTTTGAGATGAACAAGAACAGAAACTGCCAGCCAGGCCCTCTCGTCCGACATCAGTGTCTGACCTCACAGATGTTCTTCTGGATGAATGGGTAAAAATTCCCACAGGCACACTCCAAAATCTTGTAGAAACCCTTCCCAGAAGAGTGGAAATGACTGATGCTGTGTTCTTCTTTCTCAATTATTACCAATTTGTTCAATATTGCAATAGCCTGTTAGGCAAATATCATGCAGGAGAAGGATGCAAAGAAAAGATTAGGCACAAACTTTCGATCTAAATGCTGTTTTAATAGTATAACTAATAAAGTAATCATTGTTATGTGTTATATTAAATATTAATAAAACCATTAGTTATATTAATTATGCTACAGTGCCTTTTTAGAAAGCCTAATAAAACAGTGGAGCTGTTGACATTTGCCTGATTTCATGTATAACATGGCTGGTCAGCTGACTGATTGAGACTGCTGTCTCAGGTGTGACATTAATGCTGATTGGATGCTGAAACTAAAAAGAAACACAGCTCTGAGGCCTGCAGAGACCTGACAGCAGAATGTGTGTTCAGGGTTAAGTATGAAGTGAGCTGCAAAATGATGAGGGCTGTATGTAATCAGTTAGTCCTCATGGACAAAGCAATGGTGACGCAGAATATCAATGAATCTAAAGGACAGATGACGTGTGGAAGATTGAAAGCTGTGGCATTCAGGAGGGAGAGAGTTGGCATATTTATCATAATAAAGAGGTTCTAGTGACTGTGTGGGGTAATCACTTTTTCTTCAGGTGATCTACATTTGATGATTTTTGTTAGGAAATCCATTTGTACATTCAAGATTCAAGATTCAAGATTCAAGAGCTTTATTGTCATTTCGACTACATATAGCTGGTGCAGAACATAGTGAAATGAAATAATGTTTCTCCAGGACCTGGTGCAACATATAAACATGTAAACATGTGACAGAGACAGGACTAGTTTTTATTTCTGCAGTTAGAAAAATTTAAGTTTGAAAGATTTTTTTTTTTTTTTTAAAGAGATAAATAAATAAAGTGCAATGTGTGCAACATGTGCAACAGTTGCAACAATGCAATGCAATGTAAACAATGCCAAGGACACCCTACAATGCAGAAACAGTACACAAGAAAGGCAAAAAGAAGAAAACAC
>VUQH01090105.1:0-34795 GCA_015106775.1 Etroplus canarensis | reverse complement strand
TGGTTTCTTGCACACACAATATATCTACCTTCCTTCTCTCTATCATATCAGCCAGCTCTCTCCCTTTGCCAGTCATAGTCCCTACATTTAAAGTCCCTACTCTCACCTCCACCCTCCTACCTTTCCTTCTCTCTCTCTGCCTCCTAACACGCTTTCCCCCTCTCCCCCTTCTTGGTCTTCGGCCAACAATAGCATAGTTTCCACCGGCACCCTGTTGGCTAACGGCACCGGAGGCGGTCGTTGTTAACCCGGGCCGTGACCGATCCGGTATGGCAGTCATGTTATGAATCCGCATATTTGATTTGGCAAAGTTTTTACGCCAGATGCCCTTCCTGACGCAACCCTCACCATTTACCCGGGCTTGGGACCGACACTAGGACTACACTGGCTTGTGGGCCCCTGTGGCTGGTTTAAATAATGGTAAAATGACAAATTATTTTTTTGTTTGTTATTAGATTCTCATTACCCGGTTTAAAACAGATAAACTTTGAATCCACTGGACGAAGTCATCTGTATCACAGTAGCCTGTAAATATAATTCAGTGATTATTCAGGTAAAATCAGCCCATCATCCTGTGTCATTTGACTCACCTAAGATTTACTCAATAATACTTAAATTCTTTACCTATAAATAATTTTTTACCAAAAATGTTTAATTGTCATGAAATCAAGTGAATGGACACATTAAAGGATTTTTTTTGCCTGTAATTTGAGCATCATCTTCACACACTGTGTTGAATGCCTGCATTGTTAAGAGTAGCTGACTCTATTATTTTGTGCGACTCGACTTATTGTCATTATCCTCGACAGCTCCTTCAAGCAGAAAAGACTTATTTAAAGATAGAGCTTTCCTAATTACCTTGTAGCACTTATGGATTTAAATACAGAGTGCTATTCAATCACCTCCTGTCCAAATTAAAACATGGAAAATGGTCATTGCTGCACTTTAAATAGGTTTCAGGGAGTAGAGTTCTGTTCTTGTGGAGGTGAAAACATTGATTAGAATTAAATTACAATCTAAAATTCTAACCCTGTCCAGGGTGTACCCCGGCTTTCACCCCATGACAGCTGGGATAGGCTCCAGCACAGCCCATGACCCTGAATTGGATAAGCAGAAGAAGATGAATGACTAAAATTATATTTGACACTTTCCCACATTCCCTAATAATTTTAATAATTTGTGAAAGTTCCTAAGTAATTATGAGTATATACTAAGTGAAAAGGAAAACATTAAAGTTAGGTTCACAAAGACGACAGGAACGCCTCAACCGGAGTGCAGTTCCCAAAAACTAGAGGAACGTCACAAACTTAAAAAAAGTATTTTGTGGTTTGTATGAAAATATTCAAGAAATAATAAGTTCATGGCATGGTTTGGAAATTTGGACTACTATGTCATAGATGGCCCAGAAAATAAGTGTTCTGGCTAGAGAGCAATTTCCTAGTTGAGATTGTTTGAATTAATAATGTAGAACATGATTACTGCTTTATGACACAGTTACAGTAAAACTTGATTAGCCTGTTTGTTCTGCTGAGTATTTGCTGTTTTTATGGTTGGTCATAAATGTTTGCAGTAGCTGTCTGTTTATCTATATATAATTCATCTCCTCCATTAGTCTGACCATGCATGCATGCATAATGGTATGGCTGGATAAAAATCTTAGTCTATAAGTACTATATAGGAATAGTCATTTCAAAGAACTTTATTTTTTCCTTAACAAAAATAGCTTGGGGAAAAGGAAGGACATAATATATCCATCCAGTTTCATCTCACTTTGTTTGTCAGGGGTACACTGCACGGAAAATCTTTATTGTATTATAAGCAAACAATAAAATTGAAAGATTCCCTTTAAAGAGTTCTCGGAAAGGCTGTATGTCAGCCTGAAAAAGCCTTGGTGTGTTGGCCAATTTAAACAGCCATAGGCAGTTTCAGACCCCCAGTAACAAGATAAGAACTGGGCACAAGGCTGCATCTGCAGCTAGAACAGTCTCATATCCATAGAGGATCCATTTGCATTAGAGAGGAGAGTTTCTTTTTATAATAACAGGCAATTTGTTAAAGAGGATACTTTGAAATAATCTTCATATAACGGCTATTTATTGAAAGAATGCTTTTTTTCCAAATTGCTTTGTCAATAACCAATGAAGTAACAGGAGTCATAAAATGTACGTAGGTGAAGTAACCAAGAGCACATATAATTATGGCAATAAATGGTGTAAGAGTGGGGTCAGAGGCTCAGCAAGAGGCCTGGTACTTCTGCACACATTGAGTGAAGTGGGTGTGTAGAGATACAAGATAAAGTATAAACTGTCTCACACTGGCAGTTAGTGCCTCTGTTTACTTTCCCATTTCCAGGCTGATATTCAGCATAGTGTCGTGGAGGCACCATCAATTTTTGGGAGAAACATTATGCAAGACTTGATTACCAAGTGGTCTGTCTCCAATTTGCTCTGACTGTCCCTCTGTGCCCTACTCTCCATGGGAACATGGTGAGTTTCACTTGACATCCAGACCACGCAGCAGCTCAGCCTCTGATGAATGCTTGTCTATGCTGGCTCCCGGGGGTAGGCCGGGGCTTCCTAGTCCCTACTGCAGGGGCTGTGTGAGAGGAGAAAGGTTACATTCAGTTTACATCATAAAGGCAAGACACACACACACACAGAGGCCTTCAGATTCAGAGTCTTCTTCTATCAGGCTTCGCTTCTGTCTTTCTGTCACTCTTTCTAACACTCAGACACAGCGACACACTCATTTATACATCATTCACTTGTTGTTCCTCTTACAACATCAAGCTTTGTTTGGCGTGTAATAAAATTATAACCCACTGTAATAAAGAATTTAGGAAGAGAAAGTGCATCGACTGCAGTTATGGCATGGTCATTTACACTTTGCCAAGCATGTGGGGGTTGAGAATCTACAGCTTATTATCTGAACAAATCAGCAGCAACTGGTGTATGTTTAATATTACACTGTCACAGTTTTCAGCATATGGAGTTTGAGGATTCAAAATGCAGGACTCCAGGAAGCAAGATAAAGTGAGCTTCATTAAGCTAAAAAATATCCCTTTAACATACAAAGTCCACGAAGCACAAAACCAGGCATGAAATCACAGGGACCTGAAGCACGCTCTGATTGAAGGAGACATCTACGATGCAACACAAAACTGAGGAGAGGTTATAAATAGACAGACCAATGACAAACGAGCAACAGGAGGGAGAGCAGCACAGGTGGCAACAATCAAGGACAGGAAGCAAAACTAAACACAATGCATAAGACACAAACAGCTGCCAAAGTAAAACAGGAAGTGAGAAGCAACAATGACAGAAGACGCTGACATGAGAAAAACTTGCCAGATGAACAAAAACACAAGAATATAACACAGAGCAGACATATTTAGAACTAATAACAAACTAAATATAGGCAGGGGCTAGAACTGAGGCTCTAAAACTGACTGAGAATACAGTAGACAGGGCATGAGAATTAAGAATCTAAAAAACCATGATCAAAACTCAAAAAATATAAAACAGAAACTGTAAAAAGAGCAGAAATGCAGAGACTCACAAATAACATGTAAAGAAAACCTAAGCGAAGCTGGAATAACAGAATAAAAATCAAAGCTACATGAAACAAGAACCTATAGGTACATGATGAAAAAAGCCCAAGCATCTTGAAAACTAACAAAGACTTAAAATCCAGACCCATAAAACCCCAGACCATGACATACACCTTAAAGCTCTAAAACTTTAAACTTGATACACATTTAAACTACTGCACTCATTATCAGCAATGATCTATAGCCTAATAAAGAATATCAAAGTGATTTTCACTTTATCAGTTTAATATTCTAAACTATAAACTGCCTACAAAAATTACATTTCTACATTACATTTCTAATATGTGTCCTATCTGCTCCAATTCCATGTATTTGAAGCAGACTTGGCAGCAAATTGGGGCCAAATATAAAAACACATTTACAAATTGACAGCATCACCAAGTGAATGCATGCAAATTCACGTGACATATGCATTTTGCACTGCTATAACTTAACTGCACAGCTTCCTTAGGTGGTATTACTAAGGTACAGCTCAACAAGCTGTGTTTATAAATAATATTACTTTAGATGATGAGCACTTTTATTTCATATTGTCATCAAAGAATCAGTGAAAATGTACAGCCTAAAGCCAATTTAGGCTCTGTGTTCTGCATATCTAAACATGTAAAAAGAGAACCTTATGACATTTAAAACTCTGATTTTAGGCTCAGCATACTCGCCAACCCATTAATCTCATTTCATAGTACACCCCTCAGGTGTGGCATTCAACTTTGACAGCAACAGAAAGGACTGACAGTCCTTTAAAGCCAGATCAAATGTGCTCAGTTTACAAATACATTAAAATGATTTAATGATTCCAAGAAGTCAGTTAACATACACAAAATTGCATAAATCAAAAGGATCAAGATTGAGATCTAGCAAAAACAAGAGCAAAAGATACACAAGTAGTTCATAGATGTTAAGCCAGTTATAGTATGTAATTAAGTGGAAGCGCCCAAGACAATTATTAAAAAATGTCTGGGACATTACAACTCTAATCCCAAAAAAATTGTAATGCTGTGACTGGAAATCAGAGGAACTGAAGTGCGTAAAGAAAATCTTTCTAATGTCTTGTCACTTTGGTAGCCTAGAAAAGTGGTTAACATTGTTACATAGTATGTTTTAACCTAAACAAAATCTAAACCAGTGGCCGATTAAGATGGACTAAGGTGAAATAGAAAATTGTCCTGTGGTCTGACGAATCAAAATTTGAAATCCTTTTCATGGTCAAATACATTCTCAGGTTGAGCAGCGAGAGCAGCCGACTTGTTATCAATATAAAGTTGAAAAGCCAGCATCCATGAGGTGCATTAGTGCATATGACATGGTTTAGTTGGCGATTTGTGAAGGCACCTTTTGCCAGCTTCTAACCAGAAAATATCTTAGGGAAGGGATGCCTTGTTGTTAGAGCATGACATTGTCTAACTAAATGTTGTATATTTTATGGAAGTGCTCTCAACTGTTATTAATGACATTCAGTGCAATTTGAAATAAAAATATGAACTGTTGCGCTTTTAAAACCCCTACTGTATATCAAGCAAGAATTTGAAAACTGATACATTAATAGTAAAAATGCCCATCTCCCAGTAAAATATGTTAGGTACATTACATTTTAAAAAATAATGGGTTTTTTAAAGCTCCTAATGTTATGTTGTATTTGTGGAGCTTAAAAAATTATGTTTAATCTGCAGAGCATGCATACTGTTTTCATTTTAATTTTACAGTGTCCCAACTTTTTTTTTAGAAAATGGGCTGTGTTTACCAGTGTGTTGAGATTTTTTTATTCGTGTCAGTTTGAATTAACACTGTACATACTAAGTCACAAGATCATACTACCAGAAAAGAATGCCTCACATAAGTCTATGTATAAAGGTCTGTGGTTCTTCTCATCACTTTCTTCGAGTGGTAGACTATAACAGACTTTAACATAATTTTTATACTTGTGGCCACAACTCTTGTCTTTTCCCTCAGCCAGCACAACTGGCTGCTGCATTAAGCTGCTGGAGCCATCACTGTGGTCTGATAAATGCCCATGTAGAACTTTTTCACTCTCCTCAGCTGACTTCTGTAACCTATTAAAACTCACAATCCATATGAAATTGGCATTCAGCCAATTAGTTTACGGAAACAGGGTATAACAAGGCACTCAGACAGCTGCAGTACTCTGCATAGTTGTAATAGTCAGAGCCACCACAGCTAACCCATATTATTTTGACAGGCATGTCAAGTTTTATTGTGCCACCTTGACTAAAAGAAGAAATTATTTATTGCCTTTACAGGCTATATATGTAAGTCCAAATTGCTAATTTTTCTAAAATCATAAAGTACTTTGAAAGTAATTACATTACTTTACCTTTAAGCAAATCAAAAGCATGGGTATACAGCACAATTCCTGGCTTAACATCAAGATGCTTGTGCAAAGATCCACCTATCCAAACATATCATGAACCAATTTAGCCAAGTATTTACTGTAACTTCTCAAACAAAAATGTATAGCTATACAACATGATCCTTTCATTTGATAGTAGAAAAGGTAAGTCTCTCGTAAGTTTGTGTTTGCCGGTTATCTTACAATCTGTATGTACTACAACAAGTTTGGATTAGTGCTCTCCTTCTCAAGCAGGACTTGCAAGCCCAAAAATTGTGTCTGCATGTAAACAAGCTTGGTTGCCAGATAATAGTGCTGTACATATGTGAATTGGATCAGTGTTGTCACAATAAGAAGGATTTGCATTTGATACAGAAAAGCAAATGGATGTACGATCCCTCTTTACCTGTATCTTTTTATCTCACTAAAAAAAAAGAAAAAACTCTTCTCAGTTTGCAGCCTTTTCATCTCTATCTACCCCTTGTCCTTGTCACCTCTTCCTTATTCCTGGTTCAAACTTTGGGCATTGTGCAACAATGGGCATCAGCAAAAGAAAATCCTTATATTTTTTTTTTCTTTACTCAAATTCATTTTAATAGATTGCTCACATTCTTTCCTTCGGTTTAATGAATAATGAAACAATCTGTTAAGCTTCCTTGCTGTAGTGAGGTAAGCAGCTGTCCCTTACATATCTTTTCTCAGATGCAATTGTAATGCAAATGGTATATTTATGACACAAGTGTGTATTCATTTCTAACCTGATTTGATTCTCTGTACATTCTTCGGTGCATAGTAAGCGCAGCTAGTCAGGCAGTAATACGATACTCATGATTTGACTCAGACTATTCCATGGTTAGGTTAATAAACTGTAGAAAGAGCAGCTTACATTTGATTACACCATCAGTCACTTCCAAGAAAGTAATACCTAAATGTGTATTTTCATTTTCACCCATTGTGAAGACCATTGTTAGTTGGTCTATTTAACAAAAAGCACTCTATGCCCGCTTTATAAATCCTAAGTGATAAGGCATCTGGCAAGAATAATCAAATTTTACAATTAACTCAGTAAGAAAAAACTAATGGGAAAGTCTTTATTTTTGCTAAGGACTGACAAGTATCTTTTTATGCTTTCTTATGAATGACTATTTAATTGAGTCAGTTGAGTGGTTCCTTTCTACAACGTACAAAAGACATATGTGGTTATCAGCTGCTACAAATTGGCAGTACATTTGTATGTGTGCCATCGTGGTCAAATGTGGTGCTGTGACACCTACAGTAGTGGGACATGACACAGTCAGTAGCTTGGCAGGTGCTTATATGTCTGACTGTAGACAGATAATATCAACATGATAGTACCACAAACATGTAGGATACAGTCACAAAACTTGATATATGTATAAAATAAAGATCAAATTCAAAGATGTGTGAATAACAGGTGCTGGATGTACAGTTAGGTCCATAAGTCTCTAAATATGGAGGGTGTGTATAAAATTGGATTCAATTCCTAAAAAGTTAATGTAATATTTTTATTAAACCCCTTAAGCAAAATCTTGTTTGTTTCAAAATCCATTGTGGTCATGAAGGTGTACAGAGGCAAAACTTTAAAAATTATATATATATATTATATATATATATAAATACATATAGCTCTGACTGTAAGAGGCCAGGGGTACAATTTCTTTTCTACATTGATTTTAATTTTTAACATATTTGTCTGTTTTCATGTGTGGGCAGACAACTCAATGGCATCCCATCTCGTCTGATCCCCTCACCCCTCACAAGACTCTCCTTTGCTGTGTTGCTGACTGTTATTTTAAAAGCATTGTGTAACATTATGAGATTATTGCTATTAAAATGGTATAAGTTACAGTATTACCTACTGAAAAAGTAGGTTAGGGCACTTTCGCATTTCCAAAAAAATTCCATGCAGTTCCATGCTAATGTGTCCAATGTGCATGCATTCTACTGCACATTTACTTCTGTATGTCACCGCATTGTAATTTGATGTGCACAATCATGCCACCAACAACAAGTTTATTAATTTCCTATTAGTCATAGCTTCAAATGAACTAAAAGCTAGCTGTTGCAGTTCAATAGCCGAAGCACCCACATCATATTCCTCCTCAACCGATCTACAAACAAAGTTTGTCAAACTTAGTTTGCAGGTGCTTCCTCAAAATGGGAATTAAAGCTCTTCACAGCTTACAGCCACCTATCTGTGACCTAGGCACAGTTTGCATTTCACTGTGATGTCCTTTTCACCCACAAATTCAAAATAACGTCAATACTTTGATGATGTAAAGGCTGTCCTTTTTGCCAACCCACTAACCTAGCTACACATGCACACTAACCCAACTGTAGGATTGGAAACCCTCCACAAGTGGCTACATTTCAACCAGCCAAGGACTAGGAGAGAAACAAAGAGTGCGAATTTGTCAGGATTTTCTTTTTGCCCCTCTCTCTCTCTGTCTCTTCCTCTGTGTGTGTGTGTGTGTGTGTGTGTGTGTTAAATAAGGAAAATAATTAGTAATTAACTGCTTTTTTGAAAAAGTAACAAAAACAGCAATCACTTGAAGTGCAAAAATAGTGTGTTGCATTGCTTGTTAGTCTCTAGTACTGCATTCCTGGGGCTTGTACAACCCGAGTTGGGCCGTTCTTTAAATTTGAACAAAATGAAAACTAAAAGACTTTCAAATCACATGAGCCAATATTTTATTCAAAACAGAACATACAGTAGATAACATAACAAATGTTCAAACTGGAAAATTGTACACCTTCATCCACTAAATGAGCTCATTTCCAATTTGACGCCTGCTACAGGTCCCAAAAAAGTTTGCATGGAGCAACAAATGGCTGAAAAAACAAGAAAGTTAAAAAAGATTCAGCTGGGAGAACATCTAGCAAGTAATTAAGTTAACTGATATCAGGTCTGTAACATGATTAGCTATAAAAGGGATGTCTTAGAGAGGCAGAGTCTCTCAGAAGTAAAGATGGGCAGAGGCTCTCAATCTGTGAAAGTGTGTAAAAAGATTGTGGAATACTTCAAAAACAATGTTCCTCAACGTCAAATTGCAAAGGCTTTGCAACTCTCATCATCTACAGTGCATAACATCATCAAAAGATTCAGAGAAACTGGAGATGTCTCTGTGTGTAAGGGACAAATCTGAAGACCTTTATTGGATCCCCGTGGTCTTCGGGCCCTCAGGCGACACTGTATCACTCATCGGCATAATTGCATCACTGACATTACTAAATGGGCCCAAGAATATTTCCAGAAACCACTGTCAGTTAACATAATCCGCCATGTCATCCGCAGATGCCAACTAAAGCTCTATCATGCAAAAAGGAAGCCATATCTGAGCATGGTCCAGAAGCAAAGTCGTGTCCTGTGGGCCAAGACGCATTTGAAATGGACTGTTTCAAAATGGGAAAGTGTTCTGTGGTCAGACGACTCCAAATTTGACATTCTTGTTGGTAATCACAGACACTGCGTCCTCCGGGCTAAAGAGGAGGGAGACCTTCCAGCGTGTTATCAGCGTTCAGTTCAAAAGCCAGCATCTCTGATGGGATGGAGGTGTATAAATGCACACGATATGGGCAGCTTGCATGGTTTGGAAGGAACTATGAATGCTGAAAGGTATATAAAGGTTTTAGAGCAAAATATGCTCCCATCCAGACGACGTCTATTTCAGGGAAGGCCTTGTGTATTTCAGCAGGACAATGCAAAACCACATACTGCAGCTATACATAGTTCCCACATGACTTCACAACATACAAGCGGCCGCTATTGCTATAGGCAAGCTGCAGGAAGCTGTGCATTCAGGACACTTGAGGAAACATCGCCAACCCAACCATTAACAAACTGATTTTTGCGCCTCCAGTGACTTGTAGGCCTAGAATTGCTCACGGGTGTAAAAGCTGCATGCCAACACAAGATAATGGTACACGCCTTATAACCCCATTCAACCCCCATTCCACTGGAGCCATAATAGCACTGGTTATGACGATCAGTGCCGATTTAGCGTTCCTGATCAAAACGGCACAACATGGCTAAAAATTGGGTTCCTGACAATCTATTGCCATTATATTCTCGTCAAAAGGCTGGAATTCACGTTGTGACCCCAGCACGTTGCTGCGGCATTCAGGATGCACTCACGATGTATTCTCTTCTGATGTTGCTATCGTTTGGCATCATTGCCCCAGATCATTCCGTTTTGCCCAGCTATTATCGGCAATACCGGGACTATGCCGGAAATGTAACAGGAATTGTGCGTGATAAACGGCAATTCAACGCCAGTTCTTGGCCAATAAAACGTCTTTCATCGTCATAGTATTGAATTGTTGGCAATGCTGAAACTTTATGGTTCAGCTTTTCCTTTGCTAAAGAGTATGGATCCACACCTATTACGCCGATTTTCTCATCATATCTCTTTCTATCCTCCATATTTCATGATTCTACATAGTCTCTCTCTTTTTGCCTTTCCATGATTTTGATCACAAGTCGAATCCGACTTCAAAACAGTTTAAAATTCGCGGGGGAGCTAAACAGCAGTGTGTGTAAACAAGTACAGCTTGCCAACAACGATGGCGTCGCTAAGGAGGTCACGTGACAAAAAACGTTTCTGTGGGAACTATGTATTACAGCAGCATGGCTTTGATGGAGAAGAGTCCAGGTGCTGAATTGGCCTGCCTGCAGTCCAGATCTTTCACCTAAAGAGACCATTTGGCGCATCATTAAACAAAAAATACATCAAAGACGACCACAACTCTTTAGCAGCTAGAAATATCAGGCAAGAATGAGACCAAATTCCAACACCAAAACTCCAGAAACTCATAATCTCGATGCCCAGACGTCTTCAAACTGTTTTGAAAATAAAAAGAGATGCTACAACATGGTAAACATACCCTGTGCCAACAATTTTGAGACCTGTAGCAAGCATCAAATTTGAAATGAGCTGATTTTGTGAATAGAATCGTAATATTTCTCAGTTTAAACATTTGTTATATTATTTATGTTCTGTTGTGAATAAAATATTGGCTCACGTGATTTTAAAGTCTTTTAGTGTTCATTTTGTTCAAATTTAAAGAACATCCCAACTTTTCTGGAATTCGGGTTGTACTTGATAAACCTAAACTCATCTAAAGACTGCTGTGTAATCAGTAGTTCATGAGGTAAGGTGCACTGTTGTAATCCAAGTCAAATTTCAAGTCAGATCCAGATCAGATTCAGGTGAATACAAGAAACAAGCTGATGTATCAGAGGTCTGATTTTCCCTGACTGCTGTACATTACTCTTACTAGTGCATTAAAACTGTAAAACAAACAGGAAATCTGGGGTTAAATCCAGATTTACTTCAAGAGTAGATACAGATGAATTTTATTTGTGTCTTTATGTAGACTTGAGCTTTGTTCAGTAGGTATAAAAGTGGACAGTGACGTAATTTTGGTCTCATACATATAAAATTCTTTCCATTTATTGAGTAAAATATTCAGTGTGTATTTATCAGTGAACAAAAATGCATCTGCTTTTTTCAGGTACGTTCCTGGGTAATTATCTAACCTGTTGTTGTAAGTGTCCTGCTCTTTTAAATATGCTTGCATTAGTTCTTCTTGCTTCTTCTTCTCGAATGTCAGTTTCTGTTCTGCTATCCATACCTGTAAAGAGAAAGAGACAAGGAAAGTTACAGCGTATTTTCACTTTACTTTGTAAACCAGCCATACTGTCTAGGTTGGAAGGAAATTCTGGCTACAATTTCTGTGCAGTCCACCCGCAATCTTCAAATGTTGATCAGGTAAATGAACATGTATTTTCAAAAATTTAGATTATTGATTAAAAATTTTTTATTTTTTTCCCTCAAGCAAAAACAGTAAATATCACTGGTCCTGGAATGTCAATTGTGCCTTGAATGTGTCAAAACCTGTTTACTGAACGTCTTAACCCTAGTACTGCCGAACCTCAATATATTGATGTCCCAGATAAGTTTTGTGTATTGCCGGTCATCTATATATTAATCACTTCTGGTGTTTTCATTCACTGCCGGTCATCTAGCTAGTCGTCTAGCTGGCAGGACTAGGGCTGAAGCATCAGTTTAGGCTCATAAAATGAACATGGATATTCATATGTCAAAATACAGCATCAGAAATGGCTAGTGTCTTGGTAGTACACAATTAATTAAATGCAACAGTCAGTAAATATTAAAACTATTGGTGAGTTTAGACCCTTTCAAGGAGTGCTTAAGCATCCCTAAATTTCATCTTAGCACCCCTTAAAATCAAAATAGCAATAGCAGCAACAATAATGTATTTCATTTTTATTTTCTAACATTATTACACAATCTAGCGTACATTAGCAAATCAATTTTGAGGCTCTGTCTTTTCAAGAGCAGAAGAAACTGGAACTCCCAGAGAAAACCTTTGCGAGCACAAGGAGAAGATTCAAACTCCACTCAGGTTTGAACCCAGGACCCTATTGCTGTGAGGCAACAGTGATAACCACTGATCCACCATGCCACCAAAAAATATTTTTTACCAGTTTACTTCTTGCACAGGTGCGTGGAACTTACTCGCCAGTCTCTGTACTGAATTATATTACTTTAATTTGGTCTGTCTGGTCACAAATTTGGACACTACACTTCTCTGCTTTGCTACAAATTGAGCTTTAACTTACTTTGTAAAATTCCGGCAATTATGATTGAGTCTTTGCCTCAGGTTTTATTAACTAAAGGATCCACCCTAAAATGACTTCTTTTTCTTTTGGCTGCTCCCGTTGGGGGTCGCCACATCAGATTATCTGCCTCAGTCTCAGCCTATTCCTTGCAGCTTCTTCTGTCACTCTAATACTCTTCACGTCCTCTTTACTATATCCATGAACCTTCTCTATTGTCTTCTTTTCCTCCTGCTTGGCAGCTTCATGTTCATCATCCTTTGTCCAATATAGCCACTAGCACTCCTCTGTAAATGTCCAAAACATCTCAGCCTTGCCACTCCGACTTTATCTCCAAAGTTTTCAACATAAGCTGTCCCTCTGATGTACTCATTTCTAATCCTGTCCATCCTGATCACTCCCAGTGAAAATCTCAGCATCCTCAATTCTGTCACTTCCAGCTCTGCCTCCTGTCTTTTTGTCAGTGCCACCGAATTATTCTAGGCACTACAACAGGCCAACCAACTAATCGCATTGCTTTTGAAAGTAACACTGGAATGTGTACCTAACTGAAGATGTGAAAATAGTTGAATATGTTTGCAAGCAGCATTATTATAGCTATGTTCAACTTACTGAAAAAAAATTAATTAAGTTTTGCTGTATTAATCAAAAGGAAATATAGGGTCTGAGCCCCTCTAAAGGACTGGTCCTACAATCGCCCCTGTTAAAACCAAGCAAAGGTTTCTGTAGTACCACAGTCCGAAAAAGCAGAGCCATTTAAGCAAGCAACAAGCGACTGTAAACTTTAATGAACATTATTAATACTTGATTTCCTCTAATGATCACGACACGGTACAGTGATCTGAGGGAAGCTAAAGCTTGTACATTAGCTGTTCTAAGTTTTATTCAGCGACATCACTACAAAAATAACTCAGTTGGTTTATCCAAACGTATGATTTTACAGAGAACAGACTGAATAAAACTGGTGTCTGAGGCAAACATTTTCTCTAACTATAGCAGTCAGCAAAGTGTTAGCTTCAGCTACACAGAAAACTAGGCTAGTACAAGTGGCTAACAGCTAGCAGGCGGACCGCCAGTTGTTAACAAGCAGTTACCTTTTTGATATTTGACTTCGATGCAGGGTGAAAATCCTTCTTACACATAAAATTAGCAAACGATTTCCCCATGGCTGCGAACCTATAACGTCAACCGAGTGGAGAATGCAGCGTTCAGCTAACGGAGTCACTAGCTTAGCTTCCTCCGCATGTAAACGAAATCGTCACACGAAGATAGATTTGTACTGGTGAAGCCAGTCTGCAACAAAAATACGACACAGCGATGAGTAAGATAAAACAAATTATTAAAAAAAATATGGTCTCAGGAGGGGACGGGTACTGAGGAGGATTGGGGACACAAAAAAGTCGTTTTAAAAAATGTTTTGCATTTTTAGAATAAAGTCAAAATTTCTAGAAAAAAGTCGAAATACTATTTGGAGAAAAAGTCCAAATGTGGCTGTCAGTTCTAGTCAAGCTACTATTGCTAGTGAATGGCTGCTGCACCCATTACAAAACTTAAACAATATAGGAAATAAAGGTTTTTCCCGTTCGCGAAATTATCCGTTACCTCTCTAAACTACGAATACGAAACCAACTTCATGTGTGTCACGTGACTGCGCTGCTTCCGTGTTTGTGAACGTGAGCCCTGACTGATGAAAGAAACCAGAATAGAAACTGACGGTGACGGCGCTCGGTAAGACTGCTAATGTGACTTTGAACTATCATGCTGTTCACACCACACTCAGGGTTTCTAAGTTACGTGTATACAAGGTGTTAGTGGCTGCTTGCGTTAAGATAACCGTGCGAAACAGAACTGTTTTGGTTAACTTAACATGATGTTCTTTCTCTCAGATAGTTAGAGATCAATATGCGCCCATCTTCCTGTGATACCTTTGTGGCTCTACCCCCCTCCACTGAGGGACAGCGCATCATCTTTGGAAAAAACTCTGACAGGCCTTGCGATGAAGTCCAGGAGGTTGTATATTTCCCTGCCAGAGACTATGAAGCAGGAGAGAAGGTTGAGGTAGGTGACGCAGACAGCCTGTTATTGCCCTCCAACTTTCAATTGACTGCAGTGTGACTGCTCCTTGCTGAGCGTGCCAGCTGATAACCATTGCCCTTCTGTGTTGTTTTTGTGAAAAGTGCACATATATAGAGATTGAGCAGGTCACCCACACTCATGCAGTTGTATTGAGCAGACCAGCTTGGCTGTGGGGAGCAGAGATGGGTGCAAATGAGCATCAAGTGTGCATTGGCAATGAAGCAGTGTGGGGCAGAGAGAGCGCAGATGGCGAGGAGGCTCTTCTTGGTATGGATCTTGTCAGGTACATTCTCCTGTTAAAGAAATTATATGTACTTCGAAGCCACATCTACATGTTAAGCTGTACAAAAGAAAATGTACTGACACGATACCGATTTAATCTTTCTTTCTTTCTTTCTTTTGGCTGTTGTCAATTTCTCAGGCTTGGACTTGAGAGAGCTGATACAGCTGAGAAAGCTGTGACTGTTATCACAGAGCTGCTAGAGAAATACGGTCAAGGAGGTTCATGCATGGAGGATGAATGTGGCTTCACCTACCACAACAGCTTCCTCATCTCAGACAGGAAGGAGGCATGGCTGCTGGAAACATCAGGAAAGTACTGGGCAGCAGAAAGAGTGGAAGGTAATCAGAAATGAATTAAACGCTTGTTTGACTTGCAGGATATTAAGTCATAAATGAAACCCCTACAGAAGTTCTGGGGATGTTGACTTCCTAAAGAGGCCAATAGCTTTATACAATGTTTATATTAAGTGATAAGAAAAACAGTAATGAGCAGGGATCAATGTGTGCACACTTTGGGGTGGCTGTGGTCAAGCAGGTCGTCTTCTAACTGGAAGATTGGTTGCTTGATCTCCGGTTGCTCCAGTCTACATGCTCAAGTGTCCTTGAGCAAGATACTGAACTCCAAATTGCTCCTGATCCATCCATCAGAGTGTGAATGTTTGTGTGATAAATAAATGCTCTTAAAGGCATGGAATAAAGTGCTATATGATTGAGTGCTCAGTTAGAGTAGAAAAGCACTATATAAGTACCAGTCCATTTACTCCATTTACACCTATACACATTAAAAAGCATAAAGAAAACACAAAAGCTTGAATTTCTGGCTACTCTGCAGTGCTACAAATGTTACAGGCCTTAAGGTGAGCCTCATAACAAAAGTAAAACAAGATACATTAGATTGCCTTATACTATATTATTGCATATTAGTATCTATCTATATAAGGCAGTAGAAAAAACCATGAAAATGTTGTACTAAACATCAAGAAAAAGTTTCAACATTTTATGTTCTGTAGATTCTTCCTCAGGTGTCCCCCTTATCGTAGTGGTTTACACATTTGCCTTACAAGCAAAAGGTCCCTGGTTTGATCCCAGGTGGGGACACAAGCCGCTCTCACTGTGGAGGGTTGCATCAGGAAGGGCATTTGGCATAAAACCTCTGCCAAATTACCAGTGCAAATTAATCTGCTGTGGCGAGAATGCAAGGGAGCAGCCGAAGGTACATTTCATATAGATTTGGTGTCTCAGAATAAAATTTGAAACAAAATAGAGAATGCTACATCAAGGAGTCGTTTCAACTTTAATTTCAGTCCATCTAAACAGAAAGAAGTGCATGCAAGATATAGCCATTTTATACAGTGTAAAGGTTTGAAAGTAGTTGGACAAATAAGGGGGAAAACGTAATATATGTACTTACACATTTTGACCAGCAGAGAGGGCTGTCTGTCCCACTCAGAGCATAACTTTAGACATTTAAAGGATTCCTTTGTTACCACAGTGATGAATTAAGTTAGACTAAAATAGCCTTGCTGTGTAGTTGTATTACATAACTTGCACAGACTCACATGGACACTATTTATTAATGAGATTTCTAATAAAAAAGTATTGCTTGGGTTGCTGTGACATTTATTGTTGCACTATGTTTTAATATTGATGTCTGATCATTATTTTCTTCCCCCTTCTTCTGTAGGCGAATATCGCAACATCTCAAACCAGTATGGCATCACTACTAAGATAGACAGGGAACATCCAGAAATGAGGACATATGCCCAAAGTAAGGGCTGGTGGGATGGGAAGACCGAGTTCAACTTTGCTACAGTCTACTCCTTTATGACTACTGCGAGAATAGAAGCCTCTGGGAGCCGATATTGTGAGGGGAAGAAGCTGTTGGAAAAGAACAACGGTTAGTTTAATGCATATGCTCAGGAAAATTGGGGTCACAGGAGGAAAAAGGTTATGTAATTTCTAATACTGTTTATGCATGCTATGATTTTATTTATTGAAGGTAAAATCACTGCAGAGACAATGATGGATATCCTGAGGGATAAAGATAGTGGCATCAACATGGAGGGCATGTTCATGACAACAGGAAGTATGGTGTCTGTGATACCCACAGACCCTGATCTGCCAGGTGTTCACTATTTTACAGCAACTCCAGACCCTGAAAGGTGAAGTACTAGATATCACTTTTTAAATTCATTTTGACAAAAGCTATCAGCGATTTACTGGGTTCTTTGTTTCTGCAACAGGTCTGTATTCAAACCGTTCATCTTTGTGAAAAACCTTCATCCATTAAAGGAGACGACTTCTCCCACTTATGGCCTAGATGACCCTGTAAAGAAGAAACCCCGCTTCCAGAGCAAGCCTGACCGCAAACATGAGTTGTTTGCCAAGCATGAACTGGTGGCTGCCGTCATTGAATCCTACAAGGTTTAACAGTTTAATTAAAGTCTGCAATTTATCAACATTTGTAACTTAGCCTTTTATGGTCAGTCTCTGCTGAAATGTGCAACTTGTGTATTTTTTCTTCATCTATAGAGCAAGGGAAAGAAGATTACTGAAGATATGAGACAGCTGGAGAAGGAGATGATGGAAGAGATGGAGAAACATCTTTTACATCGTGTTGAAAATCCTGATTTTCTGGTGAACCTGTTTTCAAGTTCTGTTCAAAAGGAATTATCTGTTTACAGCAAAAACTGAGGGCTTCATATTGATAGAACCACAAAACAGTTCAACAGTTTTACCTTTTAATCAGGTATAACTACAAACATGCTTGTATAATAAACCAGTAAAGATAACTGAATACTATTCAAAATCATTACTTATGGTAAACCGAGCAAACAGTAAACTTCATAAATCCCATGGTTGAAAATGCAGACTTAAGTTTTTACATTTATGTAATGAATCATTGACCAGTAACGTTCCGTAAGAAATTCATGAAATAATACATGATACATAATACATAGCTTTTGGTAATAAACTTTGATTTTAAAAGATGTGCAATGAATATGCAGCCGAAGTGTGAGAACGCACATTGTATTATACTGATTTAAACAAAAAGATAAATATTTGCATATATTTTGTCAACATTTAGGTTAATAAAGCAAACAGTTGCCAACAAACATTATATTTTTGTTCACCTGAGAGAAAAATGAACTGCAGCAGCTCCGACTTTTACAACATAGTTTTTAATGTCATAGTTCAGTCATGTTTTTCAAGTCAGACACACATTTTTATGTTGTCATATTTTGCGCTTAGTTTTTTAACGTTGCTGCTTTTTTTATGGTGATTGAAACATGATCAATTTTTTTGTCTGAAACTGGCCAGCTGTTACTATGTTAAACACAGTTCTGGGTAAAAGTGTACAGACACTGTTCTACATCAATGCAAAGTCCTGTTTAACTGCAGGTTCCGAAAGCAACAGTAACTTTGCTTCATGATAAATTAAGTAACTGGCAACATCTTCTTCCATTTATTCCTTTGGTGAGTGGATTTTAGTGTAAGAGTGGTGAAGTACACAAAGGTGTATCAGTACTTAAATTACTGAGTTAAATAGTGATTTGACTTATTCTCATCTGCTCCACTATTTTTGTTATAGAGAACACCTCTTTGTGCTTCATCACTCACATTGGCACAAAACACAAAGCAAATGCATAAAAAAGTAAGCAGGTTAAAGTCTTGTTTCGGCCCTTGACATTTATAATTCGTATTTAATCCAGTGTAACACATACAGTATACTTGCAAATACACTTTATGAAAAGATTACCTAGTCTGTGTTGTACACATTACAATCTGAACACTGACCTCCTGATTTTGCTTTGATGTGCTGTACTAAACAGTAGGTTGGTCACAGCTTTTTGACCCAGTGAGTGAATATAACTGCTGCTAATAAGGTGTTCTCACATTTGGTTTCACCTTCAGATGATTAATTTTTAATTGGCTAAATGGGTATTTAATTATGACTCATGTTCCACTTTTAGCAATGCAGCTACAACTTATTATACAGTCCCACTTCCCTTTAGGAACATTAAACACATCGCCCTCAGGTGCTGTGCATCTTGCTGTACAGAACATCATTTATCGTTTGAACTGAAACCTCATTTACTTTTGATCTAAAAAGTTGTTATTTTTGACACATGTATCTTATGCCACAAAGCGATAATGAAGTGGACTATCTTGGAAATTGTACTCTTGCTTGATGTGCTGAAGCACACCACCTTGTTGTAACCGCATCCCATAAAGTACTGCTTCACCACGGTCCTGAGCCAAGCCCACCTGCTGAAGCCACTCAACAAGTTCAGAGCCAAGAAAACAGTCCTCCACTGTCTTCTTTCCACACCTGAAAGTCAAAGGAAATAGTCACCCAAAGGATAGTTTTTTCTTTTAAATTAAGCTGCAAGAAGCACAGGGGGAGCAAACAGAACCCACACACAGAACCCACAAGTTATTGTATGAGAAATACATTTGTTTTGAAGTTATTGTGGTGTGTGAATCACTGCCAAGAACAGTTTACCTACACATATACTAGGAAACATGTTTATCACCTGCCTTTAACCAGAGCAGCAGTGAGTAAGGCTACATGCTCTCACCTTCTCTTTTTGACAATGTCATGAAAACATTGTTGTTTGTGGTATTTGATGAATTGGGTGCAGGTCATCCTGATCTCTTCAGGTAAATCATTCTGTGGCTGCTCTTCTTGCTTTCCATACCACAGACTGTATAATCTAAACACAATTAGAACAAATGAAATCAATGGAAAAAGTAATGTAATATAAAGATAATATAAAGACTGAATAAAAACTTTTGAATGTGCTTTAGAATGTGGCAAAGTTTCATAATATGATTTCTGCTTACCTCTTTTTAAATGGCAGTAAAATCAAATGTTTGTCCAGCCCAAAAAGAGCAAAGGAGAGAAGTCCCTGTCAACAGCAAAAGATAACTACCATGAGAGTGGTGCTGTGTGAGAGTACATGCCCGTGAATTAGGGTTTTGTAACACAAACCTGTCCATAGTTGACCACAGCACAGAAGAACAGCAGCTCCAAGTAGAGCCTACCAGGATTGCTGTTCAAGAGCAGCCACAAGCAGCTAGACAAATTCTGTTGAAACAGGATATAAGAGCCACTTTGAGCTAGAAATACTGGTTAAACTGTTAACAGTACCAGCTTGTAGAACCAGCTGGGTGAAGAGTTCTGCATGTGGGCAATGAATGACTAAGATCAAATCAAATAATTTGTATTTCTCAATAAAGAAATGCCTGTGATTAAAGCCCTGAATCAACAATTTATCATAACATATGAAAAGGGTCTACAACACAACATGGGAATTGTAAGGCTATCAAAGTATCTGCAAGCAATTCAAATCAGACTTGTGGTGGAACAAAAGAGTTTCATCTTCATACATTTGTGACATTTTATTCAAAGATCATTTTAAGTGTTTTTTTTCTAAATGTGAATTGTTCTTGTAAATGTTAAATTATTCAAAATCTTTTCCTTGTAAATGCCTTTTTTAATCTGAAAAGACTCTAATATGGTTTTTTAAAAACTGTCCTTTTCACAGTCACAGAAATACATAAAATCACATGCAATAATAAATATTGATCCATACACAGGAATTTTTTAATTTGCAGTCTGAACGGGTTTCTTGAAGTCTTCTAGTGACAGAAGTTTTGAATTACACAGCTCAGCCATTTGTATCTGATTCGGTTTGAGTTGCACTAAATATAATAATGCAGGAGGATGAAGGCTGGCTTCATGTCGCTGTAGATCTGAAAGGTGGTTGTTTACTCACAGCAAGTAGGCTGACAGTCAGAAGGAGACATGTGAGCACATGACGGGCCACTTGTCTATCTGCAACTTGTTGAAGCTCCTCCACTTGGACAAGGAGGCAGTCGGCTGACTCACATGTATTCTCACACTGACCTGAGGGAGGCAGCAGAGCAAATATAGAAAAAGTCAAATCTTAAAAGTTTCAAAATAGAAAAATTAATGTTGGTTGCTTATCAGTGCAATACCTGCATGTGTGGTTGGTGTGTTGTTCATATCTTCACTAATGATCATATCAGGCAGTGGCTGGGGTGGTGCACACTCACACATGAGGCATGCTGATAAAAGTAATGTGCAAATATGTGGAAGTGATTTTCAGAATACCTTAGTACAATTTACCTCAGTTTACATAAGAAACAGACAGTAAATACAATATTCAAGTATCAGTAAAGTAAAATAGTAATGTAACAGTTTAGTTTACAGTTTCAGTGATCAACATAAAAATCTGAAAATACAAATGACCAAAAAAAACTGTGATGAATTTTCCAGCTCAGTGCATTTACAACTTGTTACTTTTCAATTTAAATGTATTGTTTGATAATCTATCTACAACATTTGTGCTGCAAGATAATGGAATCCTTTTGTGAATTGTGGAAACAGTTTATTTTCATTTCTTGTAGAACTGGTTTGCATGTGTAAGTTGCTTACAATATTATAAAGAACATAAGTGATGTGCAGAGCTGTCGTAACTTCAGAGATATAAAGTTGATGAGGCATAGCACAAAGTTATGGGAAAAAAGCTGTTGAAGCTAAAAGAGAGGTGGCAATCAACAACATGGTGCTACAATGTTTGCTTTGGAGTGGGTGGCACTGACAAAAAGCCAGAAGGCAGAGCTGGAGGTAGCAGAGTTGAAGATTTTCACTGAGAGTGACCAAAATGGAAAAGAGTGCATCAGATGGACAGCTCAGGTTGAACGGTTCAGAGTCAAAGTGAGAGCAGCAATGCTGAGATGGTTTAAACATGTGCAGAGGAGGGATCGTTGATATACTGGACAAAGGATGTTGAAGACAGAGCTGCCAGACAGGAGGAAGACCATAGAGGAGGTTCGTGGATGTAGTGAAGGAGGACATTCAGAGGATGGAGATGGAGGCAATTATCTACTGTGGCAACCCTTAAAAGGGGGCAGCCAAAATCAGAGAAGAAGTTGATTACACTGCTATTACAGTATGACCATGTTTCATTTGTTGTATATAGGGAAAACAGAATCAATGCATGACACTATTGCTTTTCTGACATTCCTTTCTTGGTTGTTTTAAACAGGTGAAGTTGTGGAAGATTAAGCCTTCAATATATGTCACAAGCAAACATACTCCTAGTGCCAGTCCCAAGCCCCTGGTAAATGGGGAGGGTTGTGTCAGGAAGGGCATCTGGCGTAAAATCTTTGCCAAATCAAATAAGTAGATTCATAACATGACTTCCAGTCGCAGCCCAGGTTAACAACGACTACCTCTGATACCCTTAGCCAACAGGGTTTTACTGTTAACCAAAGACAAAGAAGGAAGAAGGAGGGAAGTTATTTCAGTGACCTTTGTGGGTTTTTCTTTCTTTAACAGAAGGGTACTAACAATTTTGTCCATGTGTGTATATATCATTTCTGAAAAATTTTCAAATTTTGAACAGTAATCATTTCTTTTAAAGGTTTTCCATGAAAGAAAGTACCTTGATCTCTTGGTGGGATGACTGTTTCAAACAGAGCCTGGTTTTCTGGTTCAGTTTTAGTCAAAGGATCCTCTGATGTGTCAGATGAGTCTGCCTTTTGGGTTTGAAAATTTTGGGCCCAACTTCCTCTACTGAGACACACAAGAGAACTTCCTCCCAGGAGTATACTAAGAGCAACTACAAGTGTGGTGCAGATTATCTGAAAGAAAAAATGTGTATATTGTAATATGCAGGTTTTTATTTAGTTATCTGTAATTTAAAGGCAGAAAACAGGAAAATGTTTGCACTGTTGTACTGTTACCTGTGGTTTGCCGTAGAAGATAGCTGAATTGATTACACCAGACATCCTTTCTCCAGAAATGAGCAAAATGCCAGTTACTAAAGCTGGAATCCTGAAACAAAATATACGACTAATTCACTCATATTATTAAAATTAAAAACAAGTTCAACTAGATGTGGTACCTTTCACCTGTGAAAGACACTTAATATCTCCCAGACCATGGCCAACACTTTTGTGAGATAACCTGGATCAGAGTCAGGTGAATTCAAGAAACAAGCTGATGTGCCAGAGAGGTCTGATTTTCCCTCATGATTAGTGTACATTCCTCGTAATCCATAAAAATATGGCAAAAGAACATGAAACCTGGGGGGAAAAATCCATATTTACTTCTTGACCAAATCTAGATCCATTTTATTTTTATGTCTTTATATGGATTTAGGCTTTGTTTCTACTTGTTAGGTATACCAGAACGTCAGTGATGTAGTAGCTCATTCGGCTCATGATCCATCACAATTCACAGGTTATTGTAATGTGTGAAATACAGAAAGCAAGCAGTAAGTTCTCTTGTCCCTGGTTGGCTGTACTGCACAAACTAAAGATTATTAAAACTCACTGAGAAGTCAGTGAGGCTCACAAATATTCACATCCAGGACAAATTAATCTGACACCTAATCAGACACCTAATAAATGTGTCTAAGTTCAATATATTATGTCTACATGGTCAGTAGTAACCATGGCCATGAAAAGCATGAAAATATGTGAACACATCAGCATGGTTTCTGAGTTTCTTTATTCTCATGAACAATTTATTGTATTCTGTTTTTGTTTGAGCCTTAATTTTAGTCATCCTCGTGTTAAGTATGGTTTATTTTATCCTTCTGTTAGAGTTTTGAGTTTCTGTTCTTGTTACAATTGGCTCAATCCTGCCCTCAATTTCTGCATCTTGTCTTTGAGTTCTAGTTACTGCCTTCTGAATGTATTTGTGTTTGATTCCTGGAGTTTGGTTTTTAGTCATCCTCGTGTTTCCCTGTATCTAGTCTGTGTGTAGTTGTTGTACTTTCCTGTTTTACCTTGTTCATCAGTGTTTCTTATATTTAGTCTTTGAGTTTCAGTTCTAGTCCTTTCCTGTGTTAAGTTTGTTATTAGTTTCCTGTGTCATCCTCTTGTGTTTATATTCTGTCAAGTTGTCTCATGTCTGCATTCTCAGTTATGTTTCTCACTTCCTGTTTTACTTTGATTACCAGTTTTATCCTGTGTATTGTACCCAGTTTTGCATCCTGCCCTTGATAGTTGGCACCTGTGCTCCTCTCCCTCCTGTTGCTCATTTGTCATTAATCTCTGTGTATTTATACCCCTGCCATTCTTTAGTTTACTGTCATATTGTTAGCTGTATGTTTTCAGAAGTCAGTGTGTTCCTGTTGCACATGTTTCCTTGCCCGGTTTGTACCTTTTGGACTTTCTTTGTTTAGGAGGACTTTACAGCTATTAAAGCTTGCCATTTGTTACCTTCACCTTGTTTCCCAGAGCCCTGCATATTGAATCCTCACTCTCCATATATGGTGAGTTATGACAGGGCTAAGCACCAGACTTACTTTATTCTGCCATTTAAATCATGTAAAAGCACAGTAAGTTGAATATGCTTGGTCTATATTTTGGTAGTATCATATGTTTCAGTTTAAGTAAATCTAACTTAGAATCCTTCCTGACAAACTCTCTCATGGGGGAAGAGGCTTGTGTTCCAACCAGGACTCAAAGCAAGGACCTTTTGCTTGCGAGGCGAATGTGCAAACCGCCGTCTGCACTCATTCCTCTTAAAATGACTCACCCCCAGCCCGCAATGACCAATATGCCTGGTGAAGCGTTCCGATCCTCAAGCTTTTTCAAGAGCACAAGTGAAAGTGCCATTAAACCTAAAAAAGAAACATGAATTTCAAAATTAATGATCACAATACAGATATAGCTCACAAGTATGAATCAGTTTGAATCCCTTAAATATTCAGTCATGTGAAAAAAATCTTTTACAAGATTCTAAGTACACCCCATGATTCAATAGTTTGTAGAATCACCTTTAGCCACAATAACTTGAAGTAATTGTTTTCTGTATTACTTGATTAGTCTCTCATATTGTTGTGGAAGAACTTTTGCTGCTCTTCCTGACAATGTTTATTCAGTTCATTGAGGATTGCCGGCATTTGTCTGTGCACAGCTCTCTTAAGGTCCCACTGTGGCATTTCAATCATTCTCAAGTCTGGACTTTGACTGGGCCATTGCAGCACCTTCATTCTTTTTTTCTCAGCTATTCTGTTGTAGATTTGCTGTTGTGCTTGGGATCATTGTCCTGTTGACTGACCCAGTTTTGGCCTAGCTTTAGCTGTCAGACAAATCACCTCACATTTGAGTCAATATTTTGGTATACAGAGCAGTTGTGGTCAGCTCAATGAGTGCAAGGCACCCAGGTCCTGTGGCTGCAAAACAAGCCCAAATCATCACTCCTTCACCACAGTGCTCAACAGTTGGTATGAGGTGTAACTATGGCCAAACATCACCACTTTGGGCTAGTCTGTCTAAAGGACATTGTCCCAGAAGTCTTGTGGTAACCCTAACCCTAGCTCATGTTCGTATGCTCTTTTTAGAGAAGAAGCTTTCTCCTGGCAACCCAGGCAAAAAAAGCAAACAAAAAAAGATCATACTTGTTCAGTATTTTTCCAATTGTACTGGACAATCCTTCACACTCACACCATGACATGCTGGACAGGGACAGGAGCACATTCAGCAACAGACTCATCCGACCTCAATGCACCCCTGAACGCCACAAGAAATCATTCCTACCTGTGGCCATCAAACTTTACAGCTCCTCCCCTTGACACCTGGACTATTTCCCATTGCCATATTGGCTATATACTGTAAATAGTATTGTTTAACTTTGGACCACCTACACAACATATTGGGCTTTCTTGCATATAGGCTTTATATATTTTTATAATCTTTTTATCTTCATTTTCTACCTTTCATATTTATATATATTTAATCAAGTGTCTGTAATGTAAGTAATTTCCCCCTGGAATTAATAAATTATTCTGATTCTGAGGAATTCACCAAGTGCATTTAATTAGCAGCACATTGCTGCTACTTATAGTAAGTAGTAAGTTTTTCATAAGACTGCCAAGAGGCCTATAAAAGTTTCCTTTTTTTACATGACTTTAAAGTTTACTGTGGGTGCATGGCTGTGTTCATACCTGGCCATATATAAGTACTGCAGAGTGAGGTGTACAGCAACGTGAAAGTCAGAATCTGCCCGATGAAGTTGTTTTCCTTCACCACAAAGTTCCAAAGGATCATCCCAATGCAAGTCAAAAACTAGAGAGCACATAATAAATACTGGGGCGTATATAAAACACTTTTTTGTATTTTCTATTTAACTGAGCCCCTTCTTTAGTGTAATATGTTACCTTTTCAGGCTATTTTATTTTGTGATATCATTTTAATTTTATTGGGCTGAGTGTTTTTCTTGTTTTGGCTGCTGTAACACAGTAATTTCACAACTCTGGGGATAAATAATTTCTTCTTCTTTAGTGATTTGAAGTTACCAACAGGTAGTTTTCTTTTGTATAGTCATTGAATGGGTAATTTTGAGCGTTAGTGGTACCATGCTTACCTGTGCCAAGAAAAGGTTGACTGTAAACAAGTGAGGAAGCCTTTTGAATTTCTTACTTACAAACATGACGCCAATAGTCCAAACCTGTCAAAAAAAAGTCCCATAGATTTCAAATGATACATTTTTACAAAGATTTTAATACAAAATAATGGACATTGTTGGCTGGTTGTTCATTTTCTGAAAAATTGGAATGGAAATTATTGAGATCTATGAAACACAAGGTAAACACTGAAGAAGAAAAATGAAAGTTTAAGGTACTGCAGAAACGAAAGAGAAATTAAGTTTAATCATTTCATGTATTGTGTCACTGCAGCAGCAAGTTTCAAGTTCCTTAAAAATAGATCAATTATGAGGAAGGAAGTCTACAAGTCAGTAAAGTTGTATTTCTGTTTTACTCGTCCCAAATGACATCAGATCAGCAAACATAAGATGCGAAATAATAACAGTGCCTTGCTGTGGAAAATAGAGTCACTGACTTAAACCTTGGTGCCCATGTCTGTTATTAATTTAAAAAATGTCTTCACTATGACCTTAGTTCTGATGAGACAAATTCAAACAGAGCAATCAGCTGTTAAAACAGTCATTAATGATTAGACATGCCATGATGAAGTATTTAGCTGTGACTCACCAGTGCAACTAAGCTCACAATGCTTATGTTAAAACTGACATTCTCCAATGAATTCATTAAAAGCTGAGGATTTGTCCGATGGATTGTGAGTAACCAGGCAGAAACATACATTATCGGAGCTGAGAGAAAAGTGCTGATCACCATCCCAGCAGTCACCTGTAACAAAAAAACATGTACAGTGAGTCACAGAAAGAAAATCTGAAATAGCTGAGTGGCAGATGACATGCTGGAAGATAGTTGTAAACAACTCACAACTTCTAGCTCTGCATTATAATAAACAGCATAGATGGCCACACTTGGAGCAGTGGGAAACACTCCATATAGAAAGGCATAATTGGAGAGGCTTGAGTGGTTCAAATCACTGGTGTTGCCTTTGTCCAATAGATCCATCGTGCCCTTACAAATCAGGGGCATTAACAACCTGAAAGTCAAATCAAGAACTTGCATCATGCACTATTGCCTGGAAGTTAATTAACACGCTGATGTAAAATGCAATGTAACCATAAACTTTACATACACTAGCAATCATGTTATGAATTTCTGAGACTACTCAGTATGTCATCCATTTGATAACAGCTTTTGGTCAGAGAAAGGTCCAAGTCATTTAAAGCATCAGCACAGAATTAGAAATTCAGAATTAGAGTTTTGTAAAATGTTCTGAGCACTTTACAAAGCTGTAACATGCTGACTCTCTCTAAATATCTATCATGCCTCATAAAAATTATGCAAGGTTCATGATCATCTCTTCAACAAAATCAAGTGTAATAAAAGTCTAAAAGATTTCCACTCACAGTTTTGCTGTAATAAGTAGTATCAGTGTCACGACTGTGGATCTAGTTAATTTTCCCAACTGGCCCACCATGGACAGGCCCAAGTAGAACAAAGCGGCTCCTCCAAAAGAGTTGGCCAAGCCATCCACAAACTCAGCCATGAAGGCAGGAATTGTGTGGTGCAGGACAAAGTGGGCGATGATGCCTATTACAACCATAAATACAATGGGGTTCTTTAGGACCTGTAAAACTACAACTCCCACAATCAGCAGTTTGCTCTGTTGATGGTTCCCTTGATCCTTCCACTTCTGGATCTCACAGAGGGCAAAGCCGATGGGATTTAGAAGTATCAGGCACACAGGTGCCACCAGGTAGATATACTGGAGGTACTCTGGATATGTACTCTTGTATAGGGCTTCAACTGTGAATGAAAATGAAGACCAAAAATGCTCAAAGAATATACACTATTTATTGATGTATATCATGATATATACTACATTTACTTGACACATCCTTTTTGAGCATCTTCTTCCAAAAAGTCATAAAGTAGGTCTAAAAAATTGTGCAAACTTTATAATAGCACAATACATACTAACATTTTAAAATTTGTATGCATGTGCATGAATGCAATGTTAATAAAGGAATAAAGCAGTTATATCAAATTTTGTTTGCCAACAAATTACAAAATCATATCTATTATTGGTTGGATGGATGGACAAGTATTACTACAGTGTGTTCACAGTCATAGCTGTGAATGAAAAACAGTGTGTTTGGTAGGATTAAAAGCTACTTACCAATAGGATATCCCAAAGCAAAGTCGTTGCTATTGGTAGCAAAAATTGAGAAGAGGCCAGCCTTACTGAATCGACTGTCAGGGCTGGCTACTATCAGTGTGAGGACGCAGACAAGGAAGAACACACTGACTTTGGCAATGAGGATGCTCCAAAGAAATGGCCAGATGACATTACCAAAGTCCAGCAGCACCATATTCTTGAACAGCAGTACTGGGAGAGCAAACTTAGAAACAAAATTCCCCAATCCTTTGGCTTGACTGGAAGTGATAATGTTTGTCCTCCCTGCGATGTACCCGCACAATATTATCCCAAAACACTCCAAGAGAGCCGGAAAGAGATTGTCTATCATCGTGGACATTGTGGAGGAGAAAGCTGAGGAGCCCAACTCCCCATATGAAAAGTTGAAGCTCCTACTGCTTTCTGGTGATTCTATCAAGTTGATCCTCCCTTTGGTATCAGCTGTCATGTCTGGTTTAGAGTCATGCTAATTTCATGTTCGCCACCAGTGAGCACTGTCAGACATTAAAGCTCTTTCATTTCTTCTTTTTCTTTCAGCTGCTCCTTCTGGAGGTCACCATAGTCTGTTTCAATCCTTGCAGCCTCTTCAGTCACACCAACCCTCTGTATGTCCTCCTTCACTGTATGCATGACCCTTCTCTGTGATCTTCCTCTTTTTCTCCTCTTTCCAATTTTAACAATTCTTTGGCAATTATAGCACAAACACATACTGTGTGGCTTCATGCCATATTTTCCCTTGCGCAAAAGAGAGAAAAACTCAATTCCTCCATATATACTACTGCATCATTTTCTTTATGGTAGTCCCCATTATATTCACCAAAATCTCCAAAACTTGACTTTTTAATGAATTGTAACTTTCCTTTAGGGGCATACCATTAGATGGACTGAAATTCATTTTCTTCACATAGATTGGGTTAAAACCGGAATTTAGAAGAGTGAATGTTCTGCAGAGCCAGTCAAAATGTGGGACATTGTCTCAAGATGTGGGACAGGGGGACAAGGGATAAAATGCTGTGCAGTCCCACATAAAGAGAGACATTTGGTCACCCTAAGTGGAACTCTTTTTGACCTTCTCTATACTTCTCTATACTTTCAAAGCAAACATCATATCTTCAGTGCTCATTCTTGGCATGAAGGCATACTGTTGCTCCCAGACCGTCACCTCTCTTTTTAACCTAGCTTCAACAACTTTTACCCATAGTTTCATGATTTGGCTGCTCAACTTAATACTTCTTTAGTTACTACAGCTCTCCACATTATCCTTGTTTTTGAAAATTAGTACCAGTGCATGTTAAACATTCTAGTTAATAAGTCCACTGTCCACTCTCCGGGATGTCCTCTTACCTTCACAGGTATGTCATCGGGACCCACCACCTTTCCACTTATCATCCTCTTCATAGCTTCCATCACTTCCTCCTTACTAATTTTTCCTCCAACCATCCTCCTCTTTTTTCCTCATTTATACGCTCCTCAAAGTATTCCTCCCATCTTCTCAAGATAGTCTCTTCACTAGGTAGTACATTTCCTTCTCTATCCTTTATCACCCTAATCTGTTACACATCCTTTCCAGCTCAGTCTCTCTGTCTAGCTAACTGATAGAAGTCCTTCTCTCATTTCTTAGCATCTAGCCTCTCATAAAACTCACTATGAGCCTTTTCTTTTGCCACCTCTCTCTTTGCCATATGTTTAGACTCCCAGTATTCCTGTCTGCTTTCTTCATCTCCCTGACTATCCCACTTTTTCTTTGCCAACTTTTTCCTTTGAATACTTTCTTGTATTTCCTCATTCCACCACCAATTCTCCTTGTCTTCTTTCCTCTGTCCAGAGAACACACCAAATGCATTCTTAGCTGTTTCCCTCACCACCTCAGCTGGAGGCTTCCAGTCATATGGCCGGTACCAGATGACTGGGAATCACTACCACCCAGAGCCTGTTACAACTCCTCCCATAATTCTTTACAATGTTCTTTCCTCTTCAACTTCCACCATTGAATTCTTGGCTCTGCTTTCACTCATTTCCTCTTCTTGCTTTCCAAAATCATCCTAAAGACTACCATCTGATGTTGCCTAGCTGCATTCTCTCCTGAGATTATTTTGCAGTCTCCTAGCTCTTTCATGTTGCATCTTCTGAATATGCTGTAGTTCATCTGTGTGCACCTCCCTCCACTCTTGTAGGTCACCCTATGTTCCCCCCTCTTCTTGAAATATGTGTTCACCACTGCCATTTCCATCCTCTTCATATTCTCTTCCTTCAAGATTATTCCTGCTCTGCTTCGCTTCCTGTCTACAGTAGAACAGTTTGAATCTGGTTTCCCTTCCACCTGGTCTCTTGCACACACAGTATATCTACCTCTCCCTATATCTGTATATCATAGTCTCCACATTTACCATACTCTCACCTCCACCCTCCTACCTTTCCTCCCAGGCTGGGGACCATCAGAAAAGTGTAACCTACTGATAAAGAAAAGCGGCAGATTTACCAGAAAAACATGGCAAACTTATTATAGACAAAGTGCAACACTGAAAAAAATAACAGCATAGCATTCCTTGAGTCATACACACTGTTGACTCACCAAAATTATTTTACACATCAAGGGTTTGGTTGAACTAAATGTGCCTTCAAGGTAAATTACTAAATAACTTCACTGTTTTGTTTCATTCAGTGTAAAGATTCAAAAATAATTGGACAAATCAGAAAACATGTAATACACACACACACACACTACAAGCTGGCCACCAGAGAGCACTGTCTCACCCACTCAGAGCACAGCTTGATACATTTAAGGAGTGTCGTTATCCCAGTTTTACATTAATAAAATCTTAAATAGCCTTACACTTAAAGGGAATCATGCAGGCACTATTTATTATTGAATTTTCAAATAAAACCGTACTGCTTAATTTGCTGTGCCATGTATTGTAGCAATATGTTTTAATTTTAATGGCTAATTATAATCACATCTCAAACCAGTGTGGCATCACAATTAACACAGACAAGGAACATCCAGAAATAAAGACATTCACCTAAAGTTTAGGTTGGTGAGGGGAAGAAGTTGATAGAAAAGAGCAATTAGTTAATGCATACACTCAGGAAAATTGGAGTCACAGGAGGAAAAAGATTATATGATCTCTACCACTGTTTATGAACATGACCCTGATCTTCCAGGGGTTCACTATTTTACAAAATCTCCAGACCCTGAAAGGTAAAGTACTTTATCTCATCTAAGCACTTACAGCACTTTTTAAATTCATTTTGATAAACGCTACTAATGATTTACTGGGTTCTTAGTTTCTACAACAGGTCTGTATCCAAACCATTCATCTTGGTGAAAAACCTTCATCCATTAAAGGTAACTTCTTCTCCCACCTATGGTCTAGATGATTCTGTAAGAAGAAACCCTGCTTCCAGAGCAAGCCATACTGCAAACATGAGTTGTTTTTAAGCATGAACTCCCATCATTGAATCTTAAAAGTTTTAATAGTTTAATTAAAGTCTGCAATTTACCTACATTTGTGACTTTATCCTTTTATATGTTCCCATAGTGTAGTGGTTTACACACTTGTCTTACAAGTGAAAGGCCCCTGGTTGAACTCCAGGTGGCAATACAAGCCCCTCTCACCATGGAGGGTTGTGTCAGGAAGGACATCTGGCATAAAACATGTGCCAAATTACTAATGAGGATCGATCTGCTGTGGCGACCCCTTGGGGAGAATACAAGGGAGCAGCTGAAGGTAGAATTCAACAATGTAACTTAACCTTTAATGGTTGATCTCTGCTGAAAATGTGCACCTTGGGATTTTTTTAGCTTATTTGGCCAATGAGCTCATGCTATGGTGAGGTCTCCCTTGTCCATCCATCTTTCTATAAGTCACAAAAATTGCTATTATTCCTACACTACTGGTCAAATTTTAGGGAAAACTTGCACACAACAATAACCTAATGGGTCTTCACCCAAATTGTGCTTAAGGTCAAGGCAAAGATCGCAGCTGTTTTTTTTAGGGCACTTTTCCATTTTCACAAGAATCACTACTTCTAACAGTGTTGCTCTGGATTGTAATGTTCAAATGATTGTGTGTGCCTCTCCGCCATTTATCCATAAATGCCGTCATTAGGTTTTTTATGTGATAACATTGTCTTATGGTAGGTTAGGGCTGGTCAAGAAATAGGGCCATGGTATAGGTGTAGGTTAAGAAATGGGGAGGTGGTGTAGACATCGCATCAGGTCCTTGCAAGCAATAATAGTATAATAACTTGGTTTGCCAACATGATCAGCATAATTTCCTATTTTCAGGAGTGGAAAACTTTAAGGTCAATTTGAAATGTTCAACTGTTGCTATTCCTACATTCACTATTCTTATCATGCTGGCAGATATTAGATGGTTCTCTTCTTTTAGACGGTAGGTACACTGCTAAAAGTACTGTAAACTTTGAAATATCACTTTTGCCACACATGTTGCATACCACTTGCATCCTGTTAGATAGTGATGATCATAATGTTATTGATCATCATCATGGAGAGAGGGCTCCTACTGGCTGACTCCTACATTAGGAAGGCTTGGTTGGGATCTTCCTATCACCAGTATATGAACACCAGTCATATATGATCAACGCTATGACATGGTTACGACTGACCATGTAGTCATAATATTCCTGAACTCAAACACTTTTATTTGGTAGTAAACTAAATTAATTTCTCCTGGATATGAGTGACTGTAAGCATCCTTGACTTCTCAATGAATGGATTTTAATTCTCATTCATTTGTGCAATATAGCCAACCAATTACAAGAAAAAATATCACTTTCTTTTTGTACTTAACACATTACAGTAACCTGTGAAATATGATGGATTGTGAGCTGAATGAGCAACTGCATTCTGTATTCATTCTCTACTGGACACAGGAAAGAAGACCATATGGTATGAGGCAGCTACAGAAGGAGTTCCTGAAAGAGATGAAGAAACAAGGTGGAATTATCTGTTTACAACAAAGCACTGAGGCCTGCAACTTGATGGAACCACAGAATTCTATAGATTATCAGTGGCAGATTATGTTATGCTTATTACCTTTAAAACAGGTATAACTACAAATGCGTTTGCATAATAAGACCTGTAAATCTAACCAAAACTTTAGTGATGTAGTACATTTGGCTCATGATCCATTCGGTTACAAAAATTATTGTAATGTATGAAGTACAGACAGAAAGGGATTGGTTTTCTTGTCACTGGTTGGCTGTACTGCACAAACAAATAGTAAGTACCTTCAGCTGCTTCCTATGTATTTCCCCAAGGGGTCGCTACAGCGGATGAATCCACATAGGTAATTTGGCACAAATTTTACACCAGATGCTTTTCCTATCTACACCTGGGCTTAAAACAAGGATTTTTCACTTGCAAGGTGAATGTGTAAACACCTACATTACAGAGACACATAATGAGAAGTAAAACTCACTGAGAAGTCAAGGAGACTTGCACACAGATCCAGGACAATACCTATAGTTCTTGACTGGTTCTAATGTAGCTTAAGACATTATTATGCCATAAATAAACCTAATGACAGAGGAGTACACAGAAATACTTGTTTTATGAACATTGCAAACATTGCAATATTATCCTTGTAGCTAAATATATATATATAAGTTTGGACACACCTTCTCATTTAATGGTTTTTCCTTATTTTCATGATTATTTACATTGTAGATTCTCACTGAAGCCATCAAAACTATGAATGAACACATATGGAATTATGTAGTGAAGAAAAAAAGTGTGAAATAACTGAAAACACGTTTTATATTTTAGATTCTTCAAAATAGCCACCCTTTGCTTTGATTACTGCTTTGCACACTCTTGGCATTCTCTCCATGAGCTTCATGAGGTAGTCCCCTGAAATGGTTTTCCAACAGTCTTGAAGGAGTTCCCAGAGATGCTGAGTACTTGTTGGCCCTTTTGCCTTCACTCTGCTGTCCATCTCATCCCAAACCATCTAGACTGGGTTTAGGTCAGGTGACTGTGGAGGCCAGGTCATCTGGCGCAGCGCTCCATCACTCTCCTTCTTGGTTAAATAGACCTTACACAGCCTGGAGGTGTGTTTGAGGTCATTGTCCTGTTGAAAACAAAATGATGGTCCAACTAAACACAAACCAGATGGGATGGCATATTGCTGCAGGATGCTGTGGTAGCCATGCTGGGTCAGAGTGCCTT